>MU628496.1:0-98548 GCA_025688805.1 Aspergillus egyptiacus | reverse complement strand
CCCCAAAGCATGTATATTAGACAGAGCGAGACGCTTTGTTTGCGAAAAAGGGCAACCAACCACTCGACGAAAGCTTCCGTAATACTCGAGGATGGGAATGATAATCTCCACTGGTAACTCAGAGAATTACTCATAGGTTCAGGGAGAGTGGGCGTTGGGAACCTTAGGCTTCATGGATAATTTCGCTTAGGTACGTACGCTTATTGAGAAGCTGCAGTGGCAGTCACGTTACCAGCTCTTTTACTAAGAAAAACGACTACCAGAGTATCTACTACTACTGGGATAAGACTTGACAGCCGTAATATGGGTGTCTGATTGATTCCTAAGGACATTGGTTCAAATTGCTATCGCAATGAACAGTCGCTGTGCTACATGCATGAGAGATTTGGCGGGACATTTCCTTTGCATCAAAGAAACAAGCTACAGACTAGCAGGGCGACGAGAGGAGTTCTTGACAGCCTCAAGGACGACATTGACCATCTCTGCAGAGACGTCACCGCGGACGAGGAACCACAAGGCCGGGCGCTTCTTGGAGATAACGCGTTCACCGGAGGGGTCTGCCAGCAAGCCATTGACGAGGAGGCCGCGATGGAGCTGGGTGATTTCGTCGTCGGTCTTCATTCTCACCATCATGACAGTAGCATTATCGGCGGGCTTGAGGCGGCAAACAGCACGCGGAGTGTCGGGTTTATAGCCGCTGACAAAAGTCATCACCTTGGCCATTCTGTCGCGATGGTTATCGGCAGCCTTGATAACTCCCCATATGGCGCGGAGACGGACAATGTCACTCGTCACCAGGCCAGGCGCGGAGGGGTTGAGCTGAGCGTCACCATCTCCTGAGGTAAAGACAACACCGACCAGGGTGGAGAAACCGTTGGCAAGGCTTGCAGTAATGTAGTCGGCTTCGTTGACGAGGTCGTGGTGATGAAGCACGCCGAGACCCTGGGGACCGACAAGGCCAAGGGCGTGAGACTCGTCGACAACGAGGAGACAGTTGTGAACTTTTTTGACACGAACGATGTCCTTGAGCGGGGTCCAAATACCACTGACCCCGGCGGCGGACTCAACGATGATGATACCGGGGCCGTACTTGAGGATCTTTGCCTCGAGATCGTCAACGGTGTTGAGTTTGAAAGTGTGGGTTTTGCCACCGGCGGCGACAGCAGCGTCGTAAAAGGACATCTGAAGGAACTGATCGACGTAGACGGGTATGCCGGCCGTGCAGGCAGCGCGCATGACGGCAACGACGGCAGCGGAGCCCGACTTGGTGAGGTAGCACTTCTTGCCGAACCAGGTGCCCAGGTCATTCTCAAGCGCCGTGGTGAGGTTGGCGTCCTCAGCGCTGACAGTGGCAGGGGCGGTGCTGAGGGCGCCGGCGCGAACCTGGGCGAGACCCTTCAACACCTTCTGGAGGGAGAGGGGGGGTGCCATGATGACCTCGTCTCCTGGATTAGGCTGGATTTGATGAAGACAGGTTATGGTAAAGAGACGGAGATGGGAGATGAGAGATGGATGGAGAGAGAGGAGGAGTGGTGAGGTGAACGAAGAGAAGAACACAGAGGGGGAGGGGAGGCAGCTTTATTTAAGAGCCAGGTCGTCTCGGCGATGGGCACACGAATATCAAGAGAAGTGAAGAATCTTTCACACTTATAGAAAGTATTCACATCAGGGAGCTTGGAGGCTACTAGTAATTATATGCAGAGTACTTAAGTAAGTCAGATACCCTTACTCTTTATTAATGATGCAGATAGCATGTGTAGGGTATATATTGTATACAAGATCACACTCACCTCCAAATGCACCAAGCAGTTGTTCTTTATGCCGAGACCAGAATATCCAGGTGATTGCTGCCTATGAGCTGCCACGCTGACTTTGTTCGAGCAAACAGTCAAAGAAAAACATCCCTGATTCCCATGCAACACTTGTCCCTCTCATACATGGCCAGAGCTGTCTACGAGTATCCCTTCCTGATCACAGTTCACATAATGAGGGACTGACGAACGCCATGGGACGAGAAAGCTGGTGGAAAGAGGTAGGACAGCAACTCATGGGCAGCTGACTGGCAAACCCCACACTTTTTCTGGATAGTTTCTAACGATTCCTTTCAATTCGTAGGAAATACGCAGGAACATCGGACCCAGAGTGGGAGTGTTCGAGACCAGTGTCTTCTCGTGGAGAGTGGGATCCGTCTCCTTCATTTTGCCAAAGCTTCGATATTCGCGACGAACTTGACATCGAGACCACCAAGCTCCTCTTCTCCTGCGCATGGTCCTGTCGGGGAAATCCAGCGTCGAACGTACCGGGTTTGCTAGCCACCGTGGACGGCCTTGCGAGAACGGCATTCGGAGACAACCGGTATGAGGGGATTGACGCTCCAAAGCAAACGACATATCTTCCGTGTCTGCCACTCAGGGATGCATTATCAGAACGTTTATGAGCGAGTCGGTATTGCAAGGATAGACTGGAGGCAGTCCACTGGCAAGTTGCTCAATTTTCCGACTCCAAAGCTTGCTGTATATCTGGTCTTTTGGATTCACCTTTTTCTTCACTATCATTACCATCGATTACCATCGCTCAAACTCCCTGACCATGCAGACGTCCTCTTAATCCGTCAGTGCCACAGGGAAGACAAGAATTACAGCCACGCAGCCATCGCATCCCATCTTATACGGTCCAAATGCTTCCCTACCAGTCATTCCTGCGGCACAGCGTCATATAAAGCCGGGTTGTGACATGGACATCAAGCTACATCTGCGACTGAAAGGGCAGTTTGGATTAGGTGAGCTGATGTTTATGAGGTCCATAAACGGAGTAAGCGTTGTGTTCAGAGTGTCTATATACTCTCTACACTAATTCAAAAGACCAACTGCTCACTGATGTCCGATGACCTTCCTAGGCTCATACAAGTCGTCGATACTCTTGATCTCCTCGTCGCTCAACTGGAATGATATAGCTTGGACTGCTTCATCGACCCTCTCCTTTGTGCTCATTCCCAGGATGGGGGCCGTGATGAACGGCTTCGACAACGACCACGCGATGGACACAATGGCCATCGACACGCCTCGCTCTTTTGCAATTTCTTCAATCCGCTCGTTGATCTTCTTATCCGCCTCCGTCACCGGCTGTCCCAAGAGTCCCTGTCCCAGCGCCTGTCCTCTCTTCGTGGTCGAAAACTCCTTCCACGGCCGGGCCAAAAATCCCATCGCAACCGGACTCCAAGGGATACCGCCCATTCCGAACTTGGCACAGGCAGGATACATCTCACGCTCTTCCTCGCGATACATCGCATTGTGCAGGTTCTGCATGGAAATAAACTCCGTCCATCCATGCATGCGCGCGGTATAATTGTACTCCAGCAGCTGGTGCGCCCACATGGAGGAAGCGCCGATGTAGCGCACCTTGCCGGACTTGACGACATCATGCAATGCCTCCATCGTTTCCTTGGGCGGCGTATACGGATCGAAGCGGTGGATCTGCAGCAGATCCACATACGGCAGGTCGAGTCTCTTCAGACTCGCGTCCACACTCTCAAAGATGTGTTTCCGACTGAGACCATATTGGTTTACGTAGCCCGCATTGTCCCGATCCTCTTCGCTCATTCCCAGGGGCTGTTCGTCGCCCCGGCCGACCGGCGCCCAGAGCTTGGTCGCGACAACGATACTCTCACGCCGCCAGTTGTACTTCTTGATCGCCTTGCCGAGGATCTCCTCCGAGGCACCATTGGAGTAAGTATTTGCCGTGTCGAAGAAGTTAAGACCGACTTCGTAACAGTGGTTGAGAACCGGGAGGGCTTCATCCTCCGCGAGAGACCATTTGAAGCGGCCGGCGGGGTTGCCGTAACTCATACAACCGACGCCGATGGGGGCAATGCGGAGGCCGGTCTTGCCAAGTTGGACATACTTCATGATGACGGAGATTTCTGATATTGAGATGGAGTAAACTGGGGGTTGGTAGATTTCCTTTTTCTTTACTGAGAACTTGGCTGGACTGGCGGGGTTTATATACTAATGGGTTTAGGTAACAATGGTGACGTTAAGCTGCTGACAGGCGGGGTAGCATTCCAACGGCCAGGTTGCACCTTCATTCACGGATGTAATGGCGGGCGTGCCTTGCTTAATGCTGGATTTTGGTATGTGATTGGGCAGGTTGCTCCATTTTCTCCATCGCAGCCTGGATCCACGGAAGGGAAGCCCGTGGTGGAGAACTGCTATCCCCGTCTTGAGTCCTATCTCCGAGTCTGTCATTTCTTGATGCTGATCATGGTGGTGTATAGTTAGGCCGGGGGCATTATTGGGATTTTGGATGCTGGATGATCTGCTTGTTTCTCAGACATTGACTTTTCTGGCCACAAATCCCTACGGAGTACCTGTTTATTACAGCACTAACTAGGTAGTAGGGCTGAAAGTCGAACTTGAACCCAGGAACCGTGTGCTCCTACCCGAAATGGTGACCATCAAACAAACGGAGTCGCAGTTGCCCTTCAGTGCAGGCGGCATGATGTCGAGGAAGAATGAACCTCTGGAGGCCCGGACCTGGCTGCCTTCGTGACGGCTGGTTCAACGTCAAGACGCCATGTTGCTCTCATTTCGCTCGTTTGCCCTGTTCCTGCCTCTGGCTCTCGGCCGCACATTCGACTACATCGTTGTCGGGGCAGGTACCTCTGGAATCCCACTCGCCGTTCGCCTGGCACAGTCGTATACAGTCGCACTCATCGAGGCCGGGGGGCACTACGAGAAGACTTACCCGTTAGCCAAAGTTCCTGCAGCCGATGTACTGCCCGTGGGTTCTGACCCTGGCACGAAGATCGCAGCTGACTGGGGGTTTGTGACTACACCACAACTCGGCGCAAATGGTCGCCGCATCCGCGTTGCTCGGGGGAAGTGTCTGGGAGGATCGTGAGTACTGCAGAAACACTCGAGAGCTCGGCTGATCCGTCCGTGTAAACCTAGGTCCGCATTGAACTTCATGGTTTACCAACGGTACGCATCTCGATCCGTCCATTCACACAGCCCGAGTAACAGGACACAGACCAACCCGGCAGGCGATGGAGATGTGGGCGGAGGCCGTCAATGACTCCAGTTACTCATTCGACAGTGTGCTCCCGTTCTATCAGCGGAGCGTGGATTTTACAAGGCCAGATACCGTCAAGAGGGCTGACAGCGCATCAGCACTGTATAATGCCGTCGCGTTCGATCCGGCCGGCGGCCCTCTACAGGTCTCGTACTCGAACTACGCCATGCCTTTCTCCTCCTGGATGGAATTAGGCATGCAAGCCATTGGTATTCCAAAAGCTGTGGATTTCAACAGCGGCGAGGTCCGCGGCTATCAGTATTGTTCTTCGACAATCCGTCCGTCTGACCAGACCCGGAGCAGCTCAGAGTCTTCTTTCCTAGAAAGAGACGTCCCAAACCTCAGCGTCTACACTCATACGTTAGCAAAGCGCATACTGTTCGATGGCGACAATAACGCGATTGGCGTCGAAGTCAGTATGGCCGGCATAAAGAGGACTCTGAGGGCATCCAGAGAGGTGGTCGTCTCTGCCGGGGTTTTCCAATCCCCACAGCTGTTAATGGTGTCTGGAATTGGCCCGAGAGACCACCTGCAGGAGCATAACATCACCGTGGTCTCCGATCTCCCCGGTGTGGGCCAGAATATGCTCGACCATCCTTTCTTTGGCCCTAGCTATCGTGTCAACGTTGAAACCTTAACCCGGGTCGCCACGCATCCATTCTACCTCGTGTCGCAGTTAGTCCAATGGGCCACCAGCCATGACGGAATACTCGCAAACCCTGTCGCCGACTTCCTAGCTTGGGAGAAAATTCCGGATGATTTGCGCGCTGGATTTTCCCAGGCGACTTTACTGAACCTGTCGCAGTTTCCAGCAGACTGGCCGGAGGCAGAGGTAATAGCACCCTATAAAGCAACATATCAGGACTGACGGGCGTAGTATATGTCAGGAGCGGGATATCTCGGCAACGTGTCTAACATGTTCAACGACCAACCCAAGGATGGCTATCAGTACGCTTCGATTCTTGGAGTCCTCATAGGCACGACCTCGCTCGGTACCGTCACGCTTGCCTCCGCAGATACCTCGGACCTCCCGGTCATCAATCCCAACTGGCTGACGACCGAGTCTGACCAGCAGCTCGCAGTCGCCATGTTCAGGAGGATTCGGCAGGCGTTCGCCAGTGAGCAAATGGCGCCGGTCATTCTTGGGGCGGAATACTATCCGGGTGAGGAGATACAGAGCGGTGAAGACATTCTGCAATGGATCAGGGACAATATTATGACCTTGTGGCATCCATCCCGGACCTGTAAGATGGGCACTGCTGACGACCCGATGGCTGTTGTTGATAGTCGCGCTCGAGTGTTCGGGGTCCACCGGTTACGAGTGGTCGATGCCAGTGCTTTTCCGTTTCTTCCCCCGGGGCATCCTCAGTCTACTGTTTGTAAGTGTCTTGTCTGCTGTTCCTATACGTACTGACAGGCTAGATATGCTGGCGGAGAAAATCGCAAACGATATATTAAATTCAACGGAGCCCACTCTGTCCGTTCTGAGAACGGATCTGTGACGGCCCCGGTCCATACTAATAACATGATGCTGTCGATTACAGCGCCTTTTCTCGAGACTCCCCATAGTGCACATAAAGATAGACATAGGAGTAAGAATATGGACGAAAGAAATGCGAAATAAACAAAAGGCGTGATAAGTGCTGATATCCAAATCCCAACCCCACCAATGTGATATCCAAGTTAGAAACATAGAGATTCCAATCTGTGTAGTTCAGACCCCGGGAAAGGATTAGACCTCGGGCCATGCGCAAGTATATCTGACGAACAGCGAAATCGGAGCTGTGTTCGGGTCATCAAAGTCAAACAACTTGGAGCACTGCACGATCAACTTCTTCCCGTCATGGTAGACCTGCGAAATGCGTCCGGTTTTGGGCCCTAAATACGCAATCACCAGGACCTGCAAATCTGTCAGCACTAATACTTTCTCAGGCGGAATTTTTAGAAAGAAAAAAATATATATATATATATATATATAAAAATGGAAAAGAAAAGAAAAACTCACCGCAATGGTCTCTCGATCCGCATACTCAGAACGTTGGTACAGCTCCACCAAAACCCTAACCGCCGCCTTGAGCTCCGGGACGCTAATGGTATCCTGACGCGCCTTCACGCCGACGACCATCGTGATGATGTGATGCGCGGACCGGGCGGGGGACTGGACGAGGGGCAGGATGAGCTTGTACGTGCTCTGGACGATCCAGGGGTAGGGGGACGCTTCACGGAGGTACGGCGGTGTGTAAGGACGCATGTACGGGTTCTCGGGGGGGATGGCGTACTTGTTTTGTCTGTTTTGGTTCTTTGTTAGTAACTTTCCCACGAATATATACGCAAAAAGTGAAGAAGGTAGCTTGGGTTCGTTTTCGTTTTTGGGGGAGGGGGGGTAAGGGGACATACTTCACCCGTACAGTAGGCGCACAAAGCGCCAGGTTCCCGCCATTATTATGACCTGCCAACTCGGTAATGTCGGGGTCATTCGTTGGGATACCGATGCGTGGCACCAGAGTTAGCGACAGGATGTATTTGTGCGTGTTGGCGGCGTTGTTGTAGGCGTAAGTCTGTAGGGCGCGCGGTTGGTAGAAGTTTAGATTGTGTGGGAAGGGGTTTCTGGGTCCAGCTACAGCTGCAGTTCCTGTTTGGGTTTGTAGTTGCTGGTTGTGAACATCCATGTTCGCAGGAGAGGGCTGCTGCGCTGGACCCTGGTGGCCATAGTTACCGTCCAAGGGCACGACGAGGCCTTGCGGGCCTCGAATCTGCCGCGGGTTTTGAAGCAGGTATCCGAGAAACCAGTCCCGTAGTAGATCCTCCGCGTAGTAATCCACCTCGCTGAGCTGCGTCAGATCCCGCAGGGGGTATACGTTCCCGTCCGGCAAGAGGAACGTGGGGTATGGTGTGGGCGGAACGGTTTTGACCTCTATTCCGACGACGGAGGGTCCGTGTCGTGTCTGGGGATCTCTCTTTCTATTGTCATTGCGCTTGCGATTGGAAGGCTTGTTGCGGTTGTTGTTGCTGTTGCGAGAGGATTGAGGAGGCACGTCGGTGGTAGAGGGTGCGGGGGGTGGTGGTAGTGGTAGTGGTGGTGCTCTTTCTGTGTGGAGGGCTGCTAGGTGGAGGATGTTTGCCACGAGCGTGGTCATGTCCATGTTCAGATCCATCTCCGGCTGTGGATGCGCCTGTGGCTGTCCCATGGCTTCATGCTCATGTTCGTGTTCAGGTACAGGTTCAAGCTCAGATCCAAGCTTAGGCTCATCACCAGCACGCTCCAAAGGGGGCAGAAACTTCCCCTGCCCCGGGATAATGCCATGTCGTTCTTCAAGGGACACAGCCAAGGGTTTGAAGAACTCCCTATCAAAGCCGAGTTTCTCGCCTAGCTTTCTTGTCCAGATGTTCCTCACGGTCCCGGGCTCGACGCCGAAAGCCTCCAGCTGGTCTCGGTTGAGGTGCGGGAGGGTGGTGCTGTCGAGGGTCCTGCCGAGGGCGAGAAGACTGTCGAGGATCTTGTGGCGGGTTTCTCTCAGGGTTGGGGTGTGTGTTTCTTCCTCTGCAGTTAGGGCGTTGAGTTCGGCGAGGAGGGAGCTTTCTTGGAGGAAGGGCTGGGGGAGGTCGTCGTCGGTGGGGGTGAGGGGGGTTGGTGCTGGGGCGTGGGTGGAGGGGACGAACGATGGTGCTGAGGCGTCCATTTTATCTCTTGAGGGTTGTAATTTGAGGGTTTCTGGTGGTATGTGCTGGTCTGGGGTTCTGTAGTGTTTTTTTTTGGTTTTTCTTTTCTTTTCTTGCTGGGGTTTGATATCTGGGAGTGGAGGAGGTATGGGGGTGGGGTTTCTCTGATCTTGAGCCAGATAGGGGATGAGAGAGGGAAATGGGAACAGTGCAAGTAAGTGATCTTTTGACTATCAGAGTTGAATAGAAGCTGTAGGCTGTCGAGTAGCAGCGTGTGATATGAGCGTGGTAACTGGGTGTCGTTGTGATCTGAGAAGGACGGGGAGGGGAAGAGGAGAGACGAGGAGGATTAGGAGAGCAGGGGAAAGAAGAAAAGGCCTCGAGGGAGCTCTATTCCGTACGGAATACCGATCCGCAAGCTCAAGAAGGCCCATAACCTGGGCCCAGGCGAATTAAGCTCTGCCCAAGGATGCTCAGTTTCTTAACTGTAGCTTAACTGTATAGCTAGTGTGAAGCCCAGACTACATACATCCGGCCGAAACCTGCTCATAGCATAATAGATTAGGTTCAGCAAAGCCTGGCCCTGCCCTCTTCAGTTACCATCTAATGTGCGTCCCATCCCGAGAGGTCTCCTTTGCCCTAAACTCTATTATGCGAGCTGGTCTGTGAGCAACGGTCAGAAGACTCATGCTGACGTGCCCTCTCCAACAGGCGGCTTGACTAGGGCCACCGTGTTATGGTAAAGGTTACGACTGGCCCGATATAAATCACTCAAATGTGCTGTAAGGTTGGTGATATGGAGATGGCCCCTTGTCTGAAATGGTGAGGGTTAACCACGTGGAGGGTCAGCCATACCACTTCGACAGGTCTAATATCCCAAGCCTTATCGTCTACTCAGTAGAGACAGTCCGCTTCCTTTCCTCCAAGTGGGAAACCAGATGCGCCATATACCGGTGCGTATATCCTTCGGTCCACTGGGCCGCGACTCCAGCCGGAGCTCTTGCAGCGGTTGAGTTTAAAACCAGCAAGCCTGACGTAGAGCCAGGCCGTCAAGTATTTAACCATTGGCCAAGGAGTAGAATTTATGCCAGTGATCCAAGGATTGGCTGGCGCGGCAGGATAGGCGTACGTAGAGCTTCCACGATGCCCTGGACCATTAGCAGCGGCCAATCATAATAGACTGTTTTCGAAGTCAGTCAGAGTAAGTAGAGACAGTGGTTTCTGGAACTGCGACTCGAGCCGGCAAGGAGAAGCCAGGTTCTGGAAGGAAGTCGGGTCCGAAGGAGCCTTCCGGGCGTAGAGGCCGTCGACACCGGGATACTCGTCCGTTGTGGGCTTTTTCATCGCGTGGCTAATTCTTTCCTTCATCTACTTGTAATATCGTATGCGTTTATGGAAGGAATGAAGCGTGTCGAAGCAGCGACAATATTACTATCCCGGCATCCGTCGCAACGGTCGACCGTATCTGGAGCCTGAGTATCGTAAGGGACGAGCCTTCTTGATCTCGGTGAGAGCAGCAGATATCTCAGACTCCAGTGAGATATCTTCGTGCGCTGCAAGCATATTCGCTAACACGTTGCGGGGAAAGAGCGCAGGAAGCAGCGTGAGGTGGGAAATGGCGATCGATTCCATGCGCGCAATCCGTACCCGATCTCGATGAACATGCGATACAATCCTGGCGACCGTCCTTTACTCCGTGGAGTAGGGTTTGAAGCTGGTCCGTCGACGGCGCAGGGTTTCACCTCAATCGCAACGTCCCCTCCCTGTCCGACAGATAACTAAGTCTACCGCCGTTACAGTCGCCCTTCAATGACTGTGGCGTCGCACATTATGAGCCAGTCGCAAGGTAAAATCATACCTCTTGGTAGGGATCCTCCCCACTTGCGCCGTCCCGTCGGGGAATCCGAGGATACAAGTGCAATGCTCCTGGCGTCTATGGGAGGTGAGTCTACAGCTGCGATTAGGGACGAGCAATAGTCCATTTGGATTTATGTGCTGACATCAACATTCGTCTCATTTGCCAGTCACCGCGCCTTAAGCTATAGCTACCCTCATCCCCGACAATGTTTCCGGTAGAGACGCGACCATCGAGAGCCTTGATCTCAGCCTCCGCCCGAATGCTTGATCCCATCACGTTGGACGACATGGGGAGCTTAGTGTTCTCGGTATAATGTTTCGGGGGACTTGGATGACTTGTCGTCCCTGGACTGGGAATATCCTTTATCCTGCACTGGTCAGGTCAGTTCCGTCTTGTTCAAGTCTTTGGGGAATACATGGCATCCAGGATAAGTCTAGCTGGGTATGGGTCGTGAGACGCTCTCCATCCCGGTGGGTGAATCTATATCTTGGGCGGCGGTGCTGACTTGCAGCAGGAAAGCGAAATTGCGAACTCGTCGAGAGCACGCACACCATATGGAAGGATACAGATGCTGGTACCCAAGGCGTGAGCGGTTGTCTGCATTCTCGAAATCGATGTACTGGAAGTTCACAGTCTTCCATGATGGCGACAAGTGTGACGTTGGTCGGACTGCCAATAACCAAGACCCTCGACGTCATGCTCAGTCAAGAAGGCTTTCCAGCCTCATCTCAGTATGAGATGTCGGTGTCAAGGTACACGGGGGATTTGCTGTGCTTTTCTTGGCCTTTCGGACGCAAAGGTAAGTGGCGACACAGGTTTATATTCCTCCTGGATGCGACAGCACGGGACGTATGCTTGAACCTCTTCATAAGTATACGAAGTGATATATGATGACACCAAGGTGCAGCCAACACAGCTCCAGGGCGGGTATGTCGTGAATCAAGCGAGTGCCAGCACGGCGCAGCCGAGGTTTCAGGACCAGCACATGAATATCTGTGAGACTTCCAAGATGAGATAGGATGGGCTTGCAGATATACGGCTGAAGGCTGCAGCTGACGTCGGACCTCGGACGTCAACCAGACTTTGATAGCCAGTGAAAAGGGGTTTCCTTTGCTGTGATCCTGTTCAATTGGCACTCACGTTTCGAATGATCCTGATCGATCGAAACTTAAACTCAACGCCACTCGCCGCTGAGCCAGGTTAATGCCCAAGGCCTGGCTGGGTTCGAAAACGGTGAAGGTCATATACCACAGCATTCTCACCATCTCAGCGCAGGTACTTCCCGCTGGGAGAGTATCTGCAGCCGTAACACAAATACTTCATCTCTCACCAGGAACCGGTCCGTGAGTCCAACATATCAGGATCCTTGTGTTGCTCTGCATGTCAGTCTTGAGCCAGGATGAAGTCACCCCTTTCATGATCAAGAAACACTTCAGTGAGAAAGTTCAGAGAGTAGGGCTCGATTTTCTGATAGGTCGACACAGTTGAGGTCTCCTGGTATTTCTTTGCAATGTCTACCTATGTGTCGGGGGTAAAGTACTGCAAGCAAGTTGAAACACTTCAAGTCTATATCCAGGGGTGAGGTCGAAAAATAAACACTTCATACCTGCCCAGGTGACAGCTTAAAAGCAGGTGGCAGGGACTATCATGGGGCTTCGGTGATGCCTAAAGTTTTATACTTCCTATTTACCGGGTATTCGCGGCTCTGCTGGGATAATTCTTTCTGGTCAAAATCAGGGATAGGGTGGTGACTGGGTCGTGGTATATGTGAAATACATGATATACATGCTGTGTACTGTGCATTCGGTCCCTGCCACCAAGATGAGCATGTACTATAGATGATACAGTGCGATACCGGCGTCAGATATATGGAGCGGGAGGGGCAAGGTTGTTCTTGTGAGGTCATGGCAGCGGTTGAGCTTCCGTGAGTTTCGAGAACCTTCAGATAGAACATTCACCATGCAGGGCTGTACCTATCTACTCCTCCGGCGTTCAGGCAGTGCTGGCTGAGATTATTTATCATCATACACTCTACAGTCAAGTAATAGCATTGTACGGGCTATCTCAGGGTCTATGTACGTTCGTTAGCGCTTCCTTGGTAGAAAGCAAGAGCAGTAGAAACCAAACCCTGATCCTATTGGTCCGGGCATGGCATTTCCTGCCAAGAAGATGTAAATGGAGTACCCTGAATCCGCTCTCGTCTGTGGCGCTCTTATCTTTGTCAAGCAGGCAACTTAGGGCTTACCTTGATACCAAGCTTGACTGAAGATGTCTCTCCACTGCCGGCTGTTGAAGGATCAGGCTGTACGTATCCCCTTATCAGCTGTAATGGCTGATATTCCACCACCAACCACACAAAGGCAGAAGGGGAAGAAAGACTCTATACGAGGAGAAATGCGTGTCCGTCCAGGGGGCCTCATCGAAAGATCAACTTTTACGCTAGGTATACCCACCTGAGAATTCTGTACTTCGCCGACAGGGCTAATATCGGTTATTGTTAATGTTTCTCGTGGCCGATTACCAGCCGTTTCTAATTGACAGTTAATAGATAAGGGAATGCCAAAGCGCCAGAGCGAGGAGAGGACCTGGGATCTTAGACACACCGGCTACGAGTAGAACATACTCCTCCCCATGTTCTATGTCTCTTAGAGTCTCTCTGAAATCACTTTTAGTTTGACGTGTAGAAGGTGGAGACCTATCTTTGCCAGTGAAGGCTTAATCACCTACATTTTGGTGCTCATCATGTTCTTTATGCTTACCGGTCACCCTGGAACAGCCCGGTGGCTGACAGATGAGGGAAAACAGTTCGCAATCGGCCGGGTCATGGACAAACGTGTAGACACCACGGAGGTAAGGTCCGCGATAGGATAAGCACGAGGAAATTTATCATGCATATCACCTCCCCTATCACCATTCCAAGAGCATTCATCTTCCTTCTTATGGACATAACAGTGCAACGCCTCACCTTCTTCGTCTTAGCCCTCCTCATCATCCCCGGCTGTATGCATCATGTTCCTTGCCTCCTCACCTCCCCAAGTCCGGTCCAGAGCGCACATTCCTCATCGCCACCGGCGCATTCATCTTCGGCGATTTGACAAGCTGCCACGTCGCTGTCCGCGGCCATCGGATCGAACGAACGTGATGTTCGGCAATATCGGGGACTGGTCTCGACGTGGTCGTTTCTCTCGTTCCCGTCCTGTCGATGGACTGGATTACCGATCGGGAAAGGATTTGGCCACGTCGGTTACGCTGTGGGTGTGGATGCGGTGGGAGGGCAGGGGATGGATGGAGATGCGGAGCGGAATTGGCGTGGTGGACGACCGAGAAAGCTGAGGAGCTAGACAGGATTGGCAGGCACTACCTTAGTAGAAGGTAGGTTTGTCTGGGTGTACGCACTGATAATTTGATATTGTGCGGTGGAGACGTTCAGGGTGGTGAGGTGGCATGCCGGGATGATTAAGTACGGACCTTAGCTGGCGCAGGAGGTAGCAAGGATAAGACGTCAAACAATTTGACAGATTAAAAATGGCCTGGACCCGCATGCGATAATGCATCGACTGATTCCTCTGCTTTGCATTGTCAACTGCTCTGTCAACTCAAGCCTAACCTACTACCTAGTTTAGCTACACCTACGGTTTATCTCGAGAAGATCGACGGTATCGACACAATCCCTTGCAGGAACGCGTCCCGCTCCCTTCCGGGCCGTTAGAACGATTTCCAAGTTCCGACGCTTACATGAGTGGAGGTTGATTCTGCAGAGATAGCCCACAGCGGGAGTTGACCAGTCAGTTTCCCAAAAGTGACAGGTATACTATGTCTTTGCGCACAGGGCACGGTTCCTGCGCTAAGGAGACAGCGCAAGGGATCCAGCATGGACTACGGTATATTATATGTGTATATTAATAGACCAGTAGTAGTGTATAATATGGATCTTGTCGTCGATCTATCGCTGCTCTTGTTCCAGGTCGGGCCGAAGGGATCTTCGATAGGATGCGGGTAAGAGGTTGCTATGTAAGAGTGTACTCCATCGTCAGTTTGACAGCCGTATATTAGGTAGCTTTTTATGTGCTACGCCTAGTGTCAGTCATGGTAGCAGCTGTGATGTGATGTATATACCAGGTAGGCATAGAATTTGGATCTCTGCATCAACTAGACTAGGTTACCCCCCCTCAAGGGAGAAAGACGTATGTATCTATTTACCCATGTACCCCTTGGACACAACCCATTCTATTTATTGATTAATATCTGCAGCTCTGCAGCTCAGAGTTTTCTGAATTCCAAATTATCCTGCCGGCACGCGAACATCTCCATGCTTGCGCCCTTTCGATTCCATTCCGAAACTCAACGTCATGTCTCCAGACCATGCCACAGCAGCAGCAGCAGCAGCAGGAACCCCAGCCGGGACTCCCATTCCGGGAGACTTTGGCCACCCAAACCAAGATCTGCGTCGGTCGATCATCATTGCCTTGTACTTTGCATTCATCATGTCGACGGGGGCGGTTGGGCTACGGCTTGCGGCGAGACGGCTGAACAGGACGGGGCTGTTTCTAGATGATTATTTGATTATTGTTGCCTTGGTACGTGCGATGCCTTCGTTCTGAAGACTGTCGCTGATTACCAATATCCAGTTATTCAAATACGGCTGTTCCATCGGAGTCGTCATACGTGGGTGACCCAACCCTACGAGCAACCACCACGAGGGTGTAATTCCTCCGCTGACTAGAGCCCTATCTTTGAATCCATGCAGTCCTCTACAACGGCCTAGGCTCACATATCACCATGATCCCGCCGAAGAACCTCGAAATCTACTTCAAGGTCCCTCCCCTTCCCCCAGACCAGTAATTAAGGTAACGAACTAATCTTCTCCAGATCGGCTACTCCAACCCCTTCGTCTACACCACCTGCGTCTCAACAATCAAACTCTCCATCCTCACCCTCTACCGCCGCCTCTTCCCAACTGCACACATGATCGTGTCCGTGAACCTCGTCTCCGCGATCCTCATCGTCTGGACCCTGGGCATCTACATCGCCAGCGCGATGCAGTGCTTCCCCGTCGCGAAGTTCTGGAACCGTGCGCTGCCGGGGACCTGCATGGACCCGGCGCAGTTCTACTACGGCATGCAGATCCCGAATATCATCACCGATGTCATCGTGCTGGTTATGCCGCTGCGGACAGTCTGGGGGCTGCAGATTCCCACGACGCAGAGGGTGTTGCTTTGTGGCGTTTTTGCTGTGGGGGGGTTGTATGTTCTTTCTTTCTTTGCATTATATCAGAGTTTAGTTGTCCTAACGTGGTTGATGTCTAGGTCCTGGATCTTCGACATCGTCCGCCTAGTCGAGATGATCAAGCTCACGAACGCCGGGCCCGACATTACCTGTACGTCTACCTACCTGCTTATCCTTTTCCTCCCTTCGTCTCAAATCCAGCACGGCACTAACTCAGGATCTCATCTATCTCATGCAGACAACCAAGTCCCCATGATCGTCTGGACATGCATCCAAGCCGCGACGGGAATCACGGCCGCGTGTCTCGCGCACCTGCGGCCGCTCTTCAACGTCGCGCAGCAGCGGTTCCGGGAGCGGATGCGCCGGTATGGCAATGTCGGGACCGTCACTGTCACTGGGACTGAGCATTCTGGTAAGGAGGGGCTCGGCAAGGGAGGGTTTTCGTCGACGAGGGAGAGCGCGTATGAGTTGTTTCCGGTGCAGGGGAATAATGTTTAGAACTCGGGGTTTCTTTTTTTAGTGGGTATTTGGGGTTGCGACCTTATCTTCGTAGGAGTGTTGTTCCTGACTAGGTACTATGTATTTATATGTTTGGGTTTGGAATACCAGAATGTATATAAAATCTACAGACAATTCATCCCTTGGGTAGTCTGTCCGTTGCCAGTGTTTGTAGTAGTGAGCAGACCTATTTGGCATTTGAATATCCTAGTATCACGGTGTATGACTCCATCCAACCTAAGAAATTAATTCCATGCAGCCAGTACCACATCAATGCTCACAAAGAGAAAACTCCCCACCCTCAAACTGCTGATTATTCGCGACACTGTGCACACGTCGCTCCTCCATAAGCTCCAGGCGGTACGCCTTCGTCTCGTCCAGCGTCATCGAAGCATTCGGGATATACTCCTTGACCATCTCGCGCAACTCCACCGGCAGTCTCTCCGCTAGAAGACGCTCCCTCACCTCTCTCTGTTCCCTCACCCACTCCTCCTGCTGCGGGGGGACATTCGCGGACGAGATCTTGCGCAGATGCGGATCGATCAGGAAGAAAGCCAGGATCTTGCGATGGCCTGGCTTGGTCCGGTCCGCCAGCGAGAACGGCGCCACGCGATGCTGCAGGATGTTGGGAAAGGTAAGCAGTCGGCCTTCGTGGGTGACGACGCTGCCCAGTTCCTGGGTGACGTGGTCCGGGTAACCCTGATTGTCTTGGACGCCGAAGATTTGGTTGAGGAACTCGTGGCGGTTCTGCTCGTAGGATACGTCTTCTTCTATCGCCCCGGTGTCGATGCGTTGGCGGAACGCCAGACGGCTCTCGGTGATGTTCTGGCTATCGTAGTAGTAGATGGCTGTGGCGCAGATGCGCTCGTTCTGGAGTATTATCTTTCGTCAGTAATTCTCACTAGGGATATAGATATGGGTGGAACTGTACCAATTGGCCTTCGATGTGCCAGGAGCCTCCGTCGTAGTCGGGCTTGTCCGGGGTTAATTCGATATTGGCCAGCTTGATGATCACCTGGAGGCCGTCGTCGCGGAACTGTTCGCACAGAACGACTGGTTCCTCTGGGCAACCGAATATGTCAGCGCTGAATCTGCCCGGCTCGGGTTTCTTAATTGGACAAGAGTGTTCCCACTCCCGGTAGCGATCATCGAATTCATCTTCGTCCTCTCCCTCGGCCATCGTTGGCTCGGGCTGGGGGTTCTCCAGGTATTCAACCTCTGTATAGTCGATCCGATTGCTGGGCTTGCTCAATGCTCGCGTCAGAGATGTATCCCATAGAGGGATCGTCTGCGTCAGGATCTTTTCAATCACCTCATAGAGCGCCTTGTGCTTCACGGGATGGAGGTTGTTAATATACGAGACAATGCGACATCCTCCGTCCTCGGTGAACTCCACATCGCAGGGCAGCCACTGGAATTTCCGACTGTACGGCTTCGACACCATACCCCAACGCCTGCTGCCGTATATGAACGTGCCCTCAGGGATATAAAATTTAGTTTCTTCTTCCGGGGCGACCGGAAGCACTTCTCCCTCGCCGATACTTCTGAGGCAATCTTCTATCCCGATGGTCCGATCAGGCAGGATCCGAGTGCGGCCGTACATAACAGGGAACAGAGACGGATGCACCAGGTCAACCACCTTCATGTCCGACCCGGGATGGTAGTCTCTCTCTTCGACGGGCACATTCTCCAGTGGCGCCACGGCGTTCCGCAGGGCAACCTTCAGCTCCTCGGAGACGGCGGAGTCGGATTTGACCACGCCGACGTCAAACGCTTCGACATTGCCTGTTTTCGGCACGGTTTCCGCCTTCCACTGCAGCTCTTTGATAATCCAGTTGGCCATCTTGGGAGTGATATCTTGGCCGGAAGACAGAAGCTCCTGTGTCCATTTGGCGGTGATCTCCTCGTCAAAGACCTGCAATATCCAATTAACCCTATACACCATGCCCGCGGAGACAATGGCACCGCATACCTTCCGGATCCATTCCGGCTTGTCGGTGATGCTCTCCATCGCGCGCATCATCAGGATTTCCCTGGTCGTTTTGACTCGACTACAGACTGGTTACCGCCCTGAAGTGCACTGAGAAAGAGCAACGGCAGTCGCCTTACCCGATATCACCCTGATTGATCTGCACATAATCCAAGGCGTTATAAAATAGCGGTTCCTCTGAGAATCTCCCCCGATTCTTCTGTTCACACAATCAGCTGACATATCATCTCCGCACAAGCAACGGGCCATACCAGGGGCGGCCTGTAGTTCAGGGGCAGGTTAAACCCGGGGAGTTTGATAAGGGATGAAGCTGTAGCCATCTTCAGGAATATGAAGTTCTGCAATAATGAAGAAGAGAGAGATGAGATTCTCGAAAGACAAGTGGCCGATTTCTAAAGGTCCCTCGTATCCAGGCACCAGCACGGCAGCCTGAGCTCTTTAGCGGCGTTAGCCTGATTAAGTTGCGCGCCGCTGGAGATGGTTTCTTGGTTCGGGACATGTGTTTGCCTAGCAAGTGAATGATCAGTGAAAGAATACATTCCTCTCAGGGCCAATCTGGCGCCGGTTTGTAGGCAGAAAGGCCAATTCGTATATCTTGGGAAAGTGGTACCTAAAGCGAGAGTATGCACATTGGCAATGGCACACTTTTATGTCTTGTTTGACTCCAAATCAACATAAGCCGGAATCAATCCAGCAAAATGAAAGATCAATCGAAGTAAGTCAAGCTGCTGATTTCTCAACTGCAATCTTCTGAATCTGACGTGGTTGAGTGTCCCTCGGGATTTCCCCGACCAAGCCTATTCTCTTCCCCGCACCACCTGGAAACACCTTAACTACTTGTGTACCTCCACAACTCCCTCTGCACCAACCCACTCAACATCAACACCTCCCGGCCAACATGTCCAAGCTCACCGTCGCCGTCTCCCAATCCCACACCCTCCATACCCTCCCCGACACCCTCGCCGCCCTCGAGCAAACCGCCCGCACCGCCTCCGCCCGCGGCGTCAACATCCTTCTCTTCCCGGAGGCCTATCTTGGCGGCTACCCGAGGACCTGCACCTTCGGGACTAAGTTCGGCTTCCGCGAACCGCACGGCCGCGAGCAGTTCCTGCACTACTTCCACGGCGCCGTCGATCTGGGCGATACCCCCGCGGGCGCCGGGGATGACTGGGTGGAGAAGAAGCTGCCTGTTGCCAAGGGGAAGCCGTACCGCGGCGATGGGACGCGGGAGACGCTGGAGCGGATTGCGAATGAGACGGGGATGTTGATCGTTGTCGGGGTTATTGAGCGTGCGGGGGGTAGTCTTTACTGTTCTGCTTTGTACGTGGATCCGAAGAGAGGAGTGCTGGGAAAGAGGAGGAAAGTCATGCCGGTGAGTCTTACTGCCAGGCTGGATTCTGGTAGATTTTCAATTCATCGTCAGGGAGCTGACTGGTATATAGACTGGATCGGAGCGACTGGTCTGGGCACAGGGATCGCCGTCGACGCTCAAGGCCGTTACGACCGAGATCAACGGCGTGCAGTTGACTCTGGCGGCGGCCATCTGCTGGGAGAACTACATGCCACTGCTGCGCCAGAGCCTGTATTCGCAGAACGTGAACCTCTACCTTGCTCCGACGGTCGACAGCCGCGAAACATGGCTGTCCCTCATGCGCACCGTTGCGTTGGAAGGCCGCGCCGTCGTTCTGTCCGCCAGTCAGGCCGGCAGATACAAGGAACTCCCTCCGTGGGTGCGCGAAGGGTCGGAAAGCGACAGCGACAAGCCTGAGAACGGTACGTGACTACTTCCCCATCTGGCGGCCAGCAGAACCCGAACTATAACTAATAAATCAGACCCCGAGGCCTGGTCAACCGGCGGAGGATCATGCATCGTCGGACCCCTCGGCGAGGTCCTCGCAGGACCCATCTGGAACGTCAACTCCGACAGCGACCCGGAGAAGAGCCTGCAGATTGTCGAGGTGGACTTTGACGACTGTCTCCGTGGCAGATTAGATCTGGACGTTGCGGGCAGTTATTCGAGGAATGATTCATTCTCGCTGAAGGTTGAGGGGTTGGATCTCAATCCTCCTCCTCTGTGATGCGTATCCTTTGCACTAGGAATGTATATACTCATTTACCTCGGGTCGCTGTCCACAGCCGCTCTGTATGTATATCCATGGATATGGTATGCCATTGTCAAATGAAGGACAAGTGCACCGGACTTGAAAACCTGACCTCAGGTCTCCATACCTATTCCTATATACACAATCTGAGTAAACAGCAGCTTACTAATTTGCCCGGTTAGCTCAATCGGCAGAGCGTGGGACTGTGAGTTTCACCAAATCATTGTGCTTATCAGAGACAGCATGCTAATTAATTTCCCAGTTTACTACTACCAAGTAAGAAGTTTCATCCCAAGGTTGCGAGTTCGACCCTCGCATCGGGCGGTCTTTTTTTTTTTTTTTTTTTTTTTCCCTTCAATACATTCTTTCTCAGTGGAGTCTAAGTACACAATATGTAATATTTATATGCAATACATCGAGACCTCGGTCTCTCGGTAAGTGCTCAGGAATGACGGACCTTCTTCGAACGGCGCGAGGGTCCCTTGCTAAAGTTGCCCTTTGACCAATGGTGTGTTTCCGACGAGTCCTCGGCCCAGGAGGTCTCGCCCGACTGTTCAACTGTTGCGGTGGCGGATGGGACCGTGATCGGCACAGTGGGAGGCGCGATCGGTGCAAACACGGCAGTAGGGGAGGCAGTCTGGGAAGTTGTCTTGGTGGAATAAGAGCCCTCGGATGAAGCCTCAGTGGTCGAAAGGTCGTATCGGTCCTTCAGATTGCGCCACCAGTCGCGGAGCATCCAGATATCGAACTCGGTGATCTCGGTCGCGCTGCCGGCCAACATGATGAAGTTGGTAACGCCGGTTGGGGTCCAGTCGTAGAAATCTGGGTTTTACATTTAGCATGAATTTATCGGTATGCAGGATGAAAGGAGGCTGGAAGAGCGAGAGGTTTTACCGTCCAGCGCAAAGGTGTGGCCGATTTCATGCAGGTAGATATGGATGTTGTCCTGGTCGATGGCCTGCATGAAGTATTCCTGGCCCATACGCTGGCCCCAGTCACCGCCAGCGCCGCCTTGGAAGCCATCAGTGAGCCATAGGCTTTCGTCTGCAATCGTTAGTATCGAGTCGGGATCCCAGGATGGAGGAAGAATACCGTAATGGCGGTCTGCGCCATTAGGGCAACCGCTATAATCGCCGTCTTGGTGAAAGAACCGCCCACAAGCGGGGTCACACTCCGGAATGCCATCCGCGTCGGTGGTGGTGTAGATATCCAGACCGGATGTATCCCCTTCCAGGAGAGAGGGATCACGGACGGCGTATCCGACGACGTTGACTTCGACGGTATCGTACGGCCAGCCGTCGAACCCGGCGAGTCCAGCAATCCACTTGTTGTAGGAGCGGCTTGCGGCGGCGGCGATCTTCTCGCGATCTGCCGCGGTGACGGTCTGGCTAGAGTCCCAGCGGACACAGTAGTTGATCTTTCCGCCGGCTGCGATGACCTGGTCGAAACCGTAGTTCTGGAAGCCGAGTGGGTCGCCGTAGGTGGACATTTGGTGTTCCCAGACCTTTACTGTGTTAGATTTGGCAGTACGAGTCTATAGAGAACTGTACCTCGTTGAGAGGAGTGACGAGGTCCGACGGGGGATCCCATGTTGTCGGCAGGTTCTGGCGTTTCACCGGAGAATGAGTCTTGGGCACGGTGATGTGCCATGGGAATGTCCTATCTGTTTTCGTTGACGGGAGGGCAGTAGCCGAGCTGGCCAGCAGCTGGAGTGTGGTGAGAGAAAGAATAAATTTCATATCAGCGGTAGTGAAGTGAGCGAAAGGAACGAAAGACACAGCTAATCAATAGCTTGGTGAAATGAACGACTTGGCTTCTAATAGCGACTCGACTGCGATATATATAGTTGTGGGAACCCGTGATAACTAGGTCAGGTACTCCATGGCAACACGACTTGGCCATAGTCAGTAGCATTTGAAAACTGAAACCCGGGTTGAATAATGATAAGCTACTCCGTATGTTCATCAGTAAGACGGGAAAAAGGAAAACTCGAGAAAACCAGGGGCAGGGCTGGCCTGTAGCGAGTCAATAGACCAGAAACGGTGGTCAAACATGAGTGGAACGGCCAAGCTTTGGCCAACTAAACAGAAACGGGGAGCTTGTCTGCTAGCGGCGAGACAGCTTGCAATATCATTGCTTGATGCTTGGAACAATCTGTTTGAGACGGTGGGGAGCTCGGATTAATTAGGCATGCCGTCGTAGCTAAATCAAGGCAGCGACAGGCGGAATTCTCCGAGGATCGCCAACGGAACGCAATACGCGCAGCGGTCTCTCGACCTGACACTCTCCTGGCTAGACTACTCGACTGAGCGATGACCGCAGCAGGACGCATCTGGAAGAAACTACGGCGACACGAAGCGGACCCTTGTCTGTACATCTACCCGTTTTCCATTCAGTCAATCGTTGTCCAGTTTACAATTGTGTTGGCCCTGCGGGGAAAGCCCCGACCGTCGCGGGAATTGACGCAGCTAGGCTATCGACTAGTCAACGTCGAGCGAAACGAAAACCTGCAGGAGTGGTATCTCAGAGAGGTGAATCCGCTGGGTAAGGTACGTGCTCATCATGGAATCGCTTCCCGGCCATTGAGGTATATTGTCAAAGTTGGTGAAGTGCGTTAACCACCGATCTAGGTGCCCACGTTGACATACAGTGCCCTGCCGATACCCATCACGGACTGCTTGTTGATTGTATACTGGGTCTGCGACCAGTGCCCGAGACTACTTCCGAAGCAACATCAAACAGAGATATGTCGATTGCTGTCACAACTACATGAGAACTTGGAGGAATTCAGCAGTCCCAACCCGGCGGTCGAGGACTTTTTGACCAACCATGACATCACTGCCTCCCACCGCCGGGCGCTGGAGTATAAGCGGGAACGGTTCGTGCCTGAATCCCGAACCGATATTTTTTAAGTCTTCTTTTAATACGGTACTGACGGGACCTAGCCAGAGGAAACAGAGAGAGATAGTCTCGTACAATTTGTCCGGTGGGCGGAGTATGACGTCACAGACCACGGCGTTTCTGCAAGCGATTGCCGAGCTGCGGCAAAAGCACGGTCGCGGCGATACCTGGATTTTCGGAAACGAGACAGGCCCAACAGTGTTGGACGCACACGTGGTCACTTTTGTCGCAAGGCTGATGGACATCTCCTTGGAGGAACTGGTTCCTCCGCAGCTGCGTGCGTACGCGGATAAGATCATGGCGTTGCCGGAGTGGAAGCAAGTGACGGCGGGAAGGCCAACGGTGTGGGATCCCTCGATGGGACCCGTGGAAAGTATCCGGATATAATTGTATAATAGTTTTAGAGTTAGACGACGTATAGACTCGACGATAGATCATGTCAACCAGTCTGTTTGGTGAGCCAAGAACGGGTAGGCACTTTTGGATCAGGGTGACGATGTACTAATAGCGGAGTTCGTCTCTGCTGTCCTCTACCACGATATGTTTCGCCATACATCAGTAGACCAAGTTGTCGTAATAGCGCCCGTCAAGACCGGCGAGTGCCCGGTCGTCTCGGTTGAACGGCGCTTTGAGACCTCCCTTGAAGTACTTGCGGACATTGGTTCGGAAAACCTCCACAGGGTCGGTCCGTTCTTGCTGACAGATCCACGTAAGCCATCGGTGCCCGGTGGTGACATGGGTGATTTCGTCGTTGTGGATGACCTCAAGTGTTTGAACGCTCTCGTCGTCCCGCGCGGCGCGGAACTTGGCAATGGTCATCGGGTTGACATCGAGCCCACGCGCTTCATGAACCAGAGCAATAATGCTGATCCGCGCTCGGAGATCGTGTGCAGTCCTGGTGGCCGATTCCCAGAGGCCATGGTGAACTGGGAGAGCGCCAAAGTACGAACCCATCTGTTCCAAACGAGTGCGAAGCAGTGTGAAGTGTTTCGCCTCGTCATTGGCCACCTTCAGCCAGTCGTAGTAGAAAGTACGGGGCAGCTGCTGTGCAGATTCGGATGCTGCCGGGCTAGTTTGGAATTCGGCGAATCGGATACATATATCAATGGCCAAGTCGATCGCCCACAGCTCGATGTTGGCCAAAGCATGGAGCATGGCGATTCTACTTTTCAACGTTCCGCCTCTTCCCGGCTTCTGCATATCCCCTGGTCTGACCTCTACGAGCTTTTCCCGGGGTGGTGCTGCCGGGGGCGCAACCGGACTCGAACCGATGATTGGCATGGGTGAAGATGTGCCTTCTCTTTTGGCAAACATAGAGAACAGATGGGCAGTAAGTTCAACTTTCTGCTCCGCACTGGGAGTGCTCAGGACATGAGCGCACCAGTCGCAGAGCGTGGCGTCTTCGTCAAGATACTGAGCTTTCTTTGGCTCGTCAGTGGATGCAGTTTCCGCTCCGGGCGTAGGGCTGTCGCAAGGTGTCTTCAACTTGATCTCTTCGCTCACGGATTCCAGTTTCACAACCGAGAGGCCACTGAAAGGGTAGGTCAAAGTCACAGCTTCTCCCTGCACGTCGACTGGGAAAGTGCAGGCTTTGATCCCAACGCTCGATTCGCCTGTGTCCACATTGAAGTCGTATGCATGCCACGGACAGGACACAATATAGGCGGAGTCTTCAATGTCAACCTGAGCGTCTTCCATCGGACCGCCGGCATGTGGGCACTCAGCTTCCATCGCGTAGTAAGACCAACCATCGCTGCTTTCATTTGCTGATTTGGGTCGGCCGGCGCTATCAATTGTGGGCAGACGGAAGAGCACTAGGCGCTTGCCGTCGGAGAGGTGAATCACATATCGAGTGTGCGTAAGGTCTGCTAGCGAGCCAAGGCTTAAAATTGTCATAGTGATAGCTCTGAATGTTACCAGTTCCTACAGTGCTGCTTTGATGCTGAACACCTTCAAATAAATTTGATTGCCACGTGATATGCCCCGCTAGCCCAGATCAAGAAGAATGGTCACGTGGTTCCGGCTGGAGGCGGAGGGAGACGGCAGTATTCGGCCCGGCTTCAGCTTGGAACTCTTCTTGTTTCTCTTGCCCGGCGACGACTCCTCCTATTTCTGAGTTCACTTCTTGAAATCATCTCATGGCGCCTTCAGCAGGACAACCTGATATTGTGGGCAGCTCTACTTCACTCACAATGTCACGAAGGAGTCTGGTTGCAGAGCGAATGCCGGCGTCGATGAGAACACCGAGCTCCGGGAGGGAAGTGACTTTTTGGACGAACTCTATCCGAGTGACGCTGCCGGGGCTAAAACCGTAGTCCGCATGTTTGGGTTATGATAGGCGTTAAATCCCTTTCCTCCGCAGTTCCGCAGAGAGCATAACTCGGAGCTATAGACCCATACGTGATCTAGATTCCCAAATCTCTGGCGGTGCATCTCGGTACCAAATCTTTTCTATGGTTGTCCCATCTCATAGCTTATGCATATGAATGCCATAGCACACGTCTGAAGGACCGGCAATGACGGGACCGTAGGTCAGCGGACTCAGGATGCCTTTCCGCGAGACTCAGCGAGTACGAGGAGGAGACGGTTTGTCTATTCTGCTCAAGCGGAGCGGACAGATTTGGCTTGAGACTCACGGAAACAAGTGCAAATGAGACGGCGGGCGAGCGACTTTTCAATCGACTGCCCCCCCGAAAAGCTGGGCTCAAAGGGCCACGGGCAGATGCTTGCCCAGGGGCAGCGGCTCTGACATGCAGTGGGATGTGGTAAGAATGTGAATAACTCAACTGTTTCTTTGCTGAGGTCTTGCAATTCTAGCTCCGGGGCAACTGGCACGGTGTGCAGGAGACATGCTGAGGCGCAGGTACCACCCCTGGACAAAGACACCCTGCACTTTAAGCAGTGGCCGCTGCGTACTACTAGGTATGTACTCTAGTACTCTGCGGTACTCCAGTAGGTACCTTGTTGTAAGGTGATCCTGGTGTCAAGTGTCAACTGTCCAGGAAGGCGCGATCAACACCCAGGCCTCCCCCCAACAGCCATCCAGATAGACAGGTATCCATGGACTCACATCACCCGGCCACAGACCCCGCATCCCCTCGTTACAGCAAAAACATTAATAAAAACAAGATTTCGATCATTTATCACTATTTTCATATTACTACAGTTAGCGTCTACTTAACCTTAGAATGAGCTCCACCATTGTCGACTGGGAAGGGCTGTGTGGTGCTCTGTTATCGGAGAAAGTCATCGTGTTGACCAGAGACAACGATGATTTCAGAAAATGGAGGGCTCGCTTCAGCAAGACGATCAGAAACTTCCCGGTACGACCATGGCTTATCTGCTGGAAGAAAATTTCCTAGCCCACCGACCGTGTAGGTCCTGATCGCTTTTCCTAGAACGGACATCGACGTGTCCACAATAGTCAAGCTCTGTCGAAAGTTCAACAGCCCCTTCGCGGTTGCCGGGGGCAGACACACCACAAGTGATGCCTCATCGTGTACGAATGGCCTAATCATTGACCTCCACAGAATGCGTACCATCTCTGTCTGTGCGCAGACGCAGACAATCCGCGTTGGGGGAGGTGCCCGCTGGGGAGAGGTGAACCGAACATTGGCCACATATGAGCTAGCAGCGGTTGGGCCTACCGTTGAAGATGTTGGCGTTGGCGGAAGCACTCTCGGAGGAGGGTATGGCTGGCTCTCAGGGCGCTATGGTCTTATAATTGACAATTTGCTCTCCGCAAAGATCGTCTTGGCCGACGGGAGGATTATAACCACCTCACCCACGAGCGAGCCTGATCTCTTCTGGGCCATCCGTGGCGCAGGCCAATCGTTTGGTGTCGTCGTCGAGTTTGAATTTCAGGCCTATGAGCAGAAGCACGATGTATGGAGCGCCCATCTCGTGTTTCACATCACCGAACTGGAAAACGTGATCTGGTTTGCGAACAGACTGATGAGAGAAACCAAGGGGGAGTCGGCGATGGTGGTCGATATCGCCAAGTTCAGATCCGTAGACAGTCAGATTGGGATTAGGGCGACTGTCTTTCATAATGGTCCAGCTAAAGATGCCGAGCAAATCTTCGGACGGTTATTGGAGTTGAACCCTGTTTATAGCGATGTGGGATGTGCGAAACGACCATACCATGAGAGCAATGAGATGATGTTCGAGCGTGGTCTCCACAATGTGTCCAAGGGAGCCTCCTTCACCACACCACTCCGGCCGAAGTTTGTGAGGGATGTATTAGTTCCGCAGCTGGTGACATTCTATGAGAAGTTTCGCGGATCGGATGCCACGATAGTGCAGTTGTCATTCCACAAGCCGGATAAGTGGTGCGAGGTGCCTGTTACCGAAACCGCACATGGGCATAGGGGGTATTTTCAAAGCGCTCTGGTACATGCTCATTGGGCTAGAGCAAAGGACAATGAAGCGGCGCGGCAATGGTGTTTGCAGATGGCATTGCTTATCCGCAATGAACGAGCCCAGCATGGAACCGTTCCGGATGATGGTCTTGTGACTGAGTATGGGAACTACGATCACCTGTCGGCTTCGCCGCAGGAAATTTATGGGGTGAATTATCCCCGGCTCGTTGAGCTCAAGAAGAGATATGATCCAGACAATGTCTTCAACAAGTGGTACTCGTTGGTTCCGAGTCCGTCAGTTTCACCAAATGCGACATCTGAGTATGCAAGTGCTCGGGAATCTCCAGACACAATACGAAATCTGACTCCGGAGTATGTGAGTGCCCGAGAATCTCCAGTCGCAACACAAAATCCGGTTCCGGACGATGGAAGTACCCCAGACACAACACGAGGACTGACGCCAGGGATTGCAAGTACTTGGGGATCTCCAGATCCAACACAAGATCCAACTCCAGGATATACAGCTTCTCAGGAATCTCCAGACACAAGACGAGATCCACCTCCAGGGTATTCAAGTACTCCAAACACAACACGAGGTCTGACTCCAGGGATTGCAAGTACTTTCGGGTCTCCAGACGCAAGTACAGATTCGACAGCCTAGTGAGAATGCCCTCGCCAAGGGGAGATGGGTCGATTCACCTCATTGAATGGTTCCGTTGAAGATTCTTATCAGGACTTGATAGTATATCATTATCGACTATTGCCGTAGGTAGAATACATAATAAACCCCTCAAATGTGTCACATTCACAACTATCTACCTAGACGGAGCTGGTAGAACTACCTGTTGCAGTTTACTAACACTGCAATTTACAATTCCTCCTCAACTCCATCGACAACAGACTGCTGACTGAGAAGCTGCCAGTCCTTGAACTCCGGGTCCACCAGATCTTCATTGCTCTCCGCCTTACCGGCTCCAAAGCCCTTCAAATTCCACTTCTCAACTCCCTCAATCCCCTTCAAAGCACCAGGAAACTCGCGGAAGAGATCCCCGTTCAACCACTCATACTCACTATATTCCTTAGGCCAGCCACCCAGCCGCTGCACCGCAAGCTTGAACAGCTTGAAATGGAGTCTCACCTGCTCATCGCTGGGAACCAATTCACTACCAACGTCCCCACTCAGCGCGGAAACAGAGCCATCGGTGCTCACCCCGCCGTCAAGACTACCGTCCATATCCGCCAAGGTGTGGTCGCTCATGGCACGGAGGATGTTCTCATGCAGCACAGCAGCACGCTTGTAGTACCTGTTCGCCAGGTCGTGGCCGTCCTTTTGCGACTGGTACCGCTGGCCAATACCGGTGTAGATCTGGGATAGGAGAACGGACATCTGGAGGGTATTGGGGTGGCGGACGCCGTGGACGCGGCGGCAGTTGTAGACGATGTCCTCGGCAAGGCGGAGGGCGGAGGCGGTGTCGCCGACGAGGTAGCGGGCCATGACGTACAGGCGGCCGAGGGAGAGGGTGATGTAGGGGTCCCAGGATGTCTGGGCTTCGCGGCTATTCCAGAGAGAGGTGAGGACCATGGCGAGGCTCGGGTAGTCGCCTTGTTCGCCGAGTAGGCCGATGACGGTGTTGAGATGGTTAAAGCCGATCAGGGCGAGGTTGATCTTGAGTTCGCGGAGGACCTGGAGAACGTCCTGGCTGATTATTACGGAGACGTTAAGCATTCGCTTCTGGTCGGCGTCGGGGATAGAGACTTTAAGGCCGCGGCCGGAGACGTTGATGCTGAGCGCGAGGACAAATCTGGCGATGGCTGGGTTGCGGTAGCTGTCCTGGGCGGAGAGGTACTTGAACGAGGCCAAGGCCAGGTCACAGGCCTCGCCATATCTCTGGGTCTTGACGAGCTCAATTACGCTGCTGTTACTGGCGATTCCGATAGAGCGTACAATGTCCGGAGATTGGCGGGTGCTGAAGTAGTGCAGGACCATCGTCACAAACAAGTTGACTTCGGCCGGCGCCTTGAAGCCAATTCGCTTACCTTCGGTGGCTAGGAAGTAGTTGGTAAAGTCACTAGCCACACGCGTCGCGACGGACTGACGGTTGTTGGTTATGAGGAAGTGATGTAGACGAGCCGCGGAGGCACTGGTGGAGAGGAAGGTACTCTTGCCCTGGATGTGTCGCTGGAAGTCCTCAAAGTAAACGAGCTCGGTCGTCAAAGACGCCAAAATCTCAGTAACACTGGAAGACTGGCGGCGGAGATGGTGTTCAAGCTGGGCAAGGAAGATAAGGCTTTCGCGGCTTTTGGATGTGAGATCGAACTTGAACGACTTGGTATTGGTAGTGTTCTTTGTGATGACCTGGCGGTAGACCTCTTCAGAGAGTTCGACTGCCTTTTGAGTTTGGTTGGTTGCAATGTACGAGGTAACAATTGTTTCCGCAGCCTGGCTCAGACGGCTAGACGAGGTCTTGGAGGAAAGGATTTGCACAGTTGCTTCTTGCAGTTCTTCGACCACCGAATGCGTCTTGTTCTGCTTAGCTTGAAAGTTGATAACTCCCTTCATATTTGCGAGTGACTCCTCGTGAGCCCATCCGTAGCTCTCACGCAGCGATGAGATGCGCTTCTTCAGCACCCAGACGGCCTGGTCCACTTGTGCGGAAGAGGCAGAATCCTGCAGTGCAGTGTCAGAGATGATGGTCGCTTGCTCCTCGTAGAGAGCGTCCAAGGCAGCTTGGATCTCTTCGATATTGATGACATCAGATTTGATTTTTAGGAGCTCCTCATACAACCTGATTGCTTCGACGTGGTATTGCTTCGACTCCTGGCATAGTTGAACCAACGCCAGAGTTGTCTGCACCGTGATCCTCGCAGTGGTGCCGAAGACGGCCTTAACCTTCGCCAGGTAGTCGAGCGTCACCTTGTGGAGGATCTGAACCTCAGTGCGCACCGCACGCAAACATCTAGTGTACCTGCTAAAGATACCCTGCACAAATGCCTCATCCTGGAATTTGGGGCTAAGCTGTGGCTGGTTGAGGAATGCCGTAAAGAGAATGGTACAGTACTGTAAAGAATCGGGGTATCGTTCTTGGTTCAAAAGTTCGGTAGCCACAATGTCAAGAGGCTCCAGCGCCTCCGGGTGGCACTGCTTCCCATCCTTGTTCAAAACCCGGATGATCTGCTGGTAGTAGTCTAGGAAAGGGGGCCGGGGACGGGAGAGCTCTGCCAAAGTCCGGAGGGTCTGGATAACAGTTGGGTGCTCAGGGCCGTAATGTTTGGTGTAGTCGTTCAGCAAGTCCTGCTGGACGCTGACGATTAGGTCTGTCTGCGATGTGCGCTCCAGGAGACGAAGCAACTCGGCGACGTGATGCTGTCGCACCTTGTCGTCCAGCTTGAGCCCAGAGCGGACAGCGTAGTAGATCCTCAAACGAATATCCTGCTCCTTAGTCAAGAGATGGCGCGAGTGGTAGCACTGGGCTAGCCGTTCAGCGAGGGAGAGAGAGAAATCAACGTCTTGAATGGGGAGGTTGACGTCCTGGTACGTTGCGGCAAAGAGTGCGGACCAGGTTTTGTGCAGGACTCGCTCAATCGTGTGGGTTGCTTGCTTCCATCGCCGCTGCGAAATATAATGGTTCACCAATGACTCAGTGCTGCGGTAGAAGTTCTGGTTAATGGAGCCGGTCGAGCTACAAGTTTCAAGGATCATCTCTTCAAGCGAAGACTCAGATACCATCGAGGTCGACCAGGCGGACTGCATCACCTCCTTGAATGTTGTCTGCAAGAGCTGCTGAACTTCCTTGTAGCCTGAAGTATTTGTGTTGTGGGTGGTCTTATAGTACTCGGCGCATCGCTTGAAAACATCCAGGGCAGTTGTAGAGAGATCAATATTTTTCATGACACTGGCGATCTCTTGGAGGTGAATTACAGTCGAATCCGACAGGATGACATTGGTGCGCTGATAATCCTCCCAGAAGCTGGTCAGAACTGCTGCGGCCTCTTGCTCCTTTTTGTGCACGCGCAGGAAGTTGACGTAGGCTAGCAGGACCTTCATCTTCTTCTCTTCCCACCCAGCCGATGACTGCACACGCGATCCGCCGGTTGCTTGCTGCCAGGACTCGACGTAAACACGCTCTGCAATGTCGACCCTACCGTTCTGGAGATACGTTTCGGCGAGCTTGATCAGGGCCTCAACCTCGTACGACTCAGTCGACTCGACCACTTCATCCTCTTGGACGATATCGAGTCGAAGGATGTACCCAGTGTGGGCATCAGTTTTACCACCCTGACCTACAAGGTGGACATCAATATCTCCGGAAGCTCCACTCGTGATGCTACCATCGCCACTGGAAGTGATAGAGTGGATGTTAACGGTAATCCCTTGCGCGTTTTGAGTGTCTTTAACCCTGCCGTAGTGCTCGACCAGTTGCTGCATGACAGTGACGACCTTGTCTGAAGTATTGCCATAGTGTAACTTGTAACATTCGACAAGCACAAGCAGCATCTTTTCACGCTTGAGCATAATCTCCGTCTTAGAGTCGGTCACTTTATTGGTCGTCAATTCCAGGAAAAGTGTAACCATTTGCATCGTCACAATATGGCGACTAGTGAGCAGCTTCTGGCTCAGAACTGCTGCCTCGTAGACGAGAGTGAAAGGCTCTGGACGATTCACTTGGCGTAATAGATTAGACAAGGTAATGAGAGCTTGCAGCGTGGCCACGTTTTCGGTAGGAAGAACATTGCGGTATACGTTGGTCAGAGATGTCTGATATGTCACCAGCTCCGGCGTAGACACATTATCACAGACAGCCCGGAACAAGCGTACCACCGTAGGACTTACTGGGAGCACCTTAGCAATCTCTTTAGATGCTGTAGGCTCACCATCCTTAGTGAACGAAAGTGTTTCTCGGAAAATCGGAACCCAGTAGCGTACAGAAAATTCCAAGAGTGGGTGCTTGTCCAACAGAGCTGTTGTATCGTGGTAGTCTAATGACGGGAGCGAAGACGGCTCGCCTTCCACCGTAACGTTCGTTCTGATATAAACCAGAAGTCGGGTCGTTAACGGACGGTGTCAGCTTCCCTTGGGAAAATAGATCTAGAATCGCTGTACGAATGAGCCCGTGGCGAAGGAAGTAGTACTCGTTCTGAAGGACGACGACGGAGTCGAGATTCCTGAGAACTTGCACAGGGTCCACGCCCTTATCAGAGATGGTATGCTTGTCAGTTTGGACTGACGCGAGAGCAGATAGTTCCTTGAGATGCAGCGGCCGTTCAGCTGTTGCAAGCCAAAGAAGCATGAATTTGGCCTCCGGTGTGACGCCCGGCTGATGCAGGGCGTGCAAGACAATGTCGGTGATAGCAGGCTTGGCAGATAGTAGACTGTCAAGTGCCTTGCGGAAGTTCTCGGCACTTTGCTCCTGACGGAGCCGTTCGGTGATCATGCTGGCAAAGAGGAAAGAGCTCTTGGAGGCTTGAGCAATACGCTCCACTGCGGTTTCCTGTTCCATCGCTGAAAGGCCGGTAAAACCATGGCTACGAGCAAAGCAACCTCGAACGACAACAGCAATATCATCAAAGATAAGATCTTCGGTGACGTGAAGACGAGCCTGTTCCGGCGTCTCAGGAATGATTGTGGTTCCAAGAGTGATAAGTTTGGTGTTGGATGTTTTGCTGGTGGCGCGAGTCAATCGCTGCAGCAACTTCTCCTCTGCGCAAGCCGCCTCATCAACACCATCCACCACCAAGACTAATTCCTTGGCACCTGGAAGTGACGTATTCAATGCCTGATCAACAGCATTCCACATGATGGCATCATAAGTCTCATAGTCGGCGGTAACTTTGCTTCGGTTGAGCGCATCACTCAGTACGCGGAAGAGGTGCACATTCCCAATTCTGCTCTCTAATAGCTGGAAAAGAATAGATTTTGCAATGGTGTGGGAGCTGGCCTGCACCGCGACTCTACTGTCTGTGTTAAGGGTCAGCGTTAGTTTTATAGCAGGAGAGAATAATGCATACCGATAGGAACGAACAGTGTCTGATACGAGACCCCGACATGAGGAGGTTGTAGATGGTCAAGAATAACTGAAGTCAGCACTGACTTTCCGGATCCTGGAGGCGCCGTGATGCTAAGATGCTTTTGCTGAGTCTTTAGAAACCGGGTCAAATACGGACCCATCCAAAGAAATGTGAGCTGTTCGCGATGCTGACCTAGGTGAGGGCGATTTTCCATGATAGTGCTAACTGCGTGGTCCTCTGGTGCCAACCAGAATCGAATAGCCTCGACTTCGGATACTATTCGGCCATCAGTTGACGATTGATGGTTCACCAGATGCTGGTACTTACCCCTATCCCCATCCAAATTCTCTCGGATGAGTTGGTATTTCCACATAGACTCGGCAATCCGCTTACAGCGACGCTGGAAGGCTTGAATCTGGCTGGGGAAGGTGCGGGAGATATTGATCGAGACGGAAGCCGTAGTCATCCCGCGGACGGCTTTATGGAAGTGGGTGGAGACGCTGGCGACTAGAGTCACCAGGTCGGACAGGGCGAGGATGAGCTGTTCCTGTATTTCATGGGTGACAGTAAACAGCTCTGTCCTCTCGAGCAGGTTGACCAGAGACGTGGAGATGTTGTAGAAAAACCCAAACGATGTCATCAAGGCAGAGGCGTTTTCCCTGCCAAGCTTCATACAAACTCCCGTTAGTCTGTCGGTTGCTGATCTTCAGTCCTGCAAACAAACATACCTCAAGGAGAATGGAACAGTAGCCATAGCATAGCTGGGTAGCGAGGAAGCTGTCTCCAGCGAACTGTCCAATCTCCAAGTCAAAGGAATGCAACCTGTCGACGAAGAGCTGGGCCCATGTCAAAACCTTATCATAGTCGCTTCCCTCTGGCGGCAGAAGGTTGATGCGTTCAGAACGGATCCAATCCAGAATAGTGGCATGTGTGGCGGTCAAGAGCTTCGAGCATGTGTTGCTTCCGATTTCCTCTCCCATGCGACGTTGAAGTGAAGACACGACACTGGAGATATTTGTTGTTCCCATTGAAGTGTGTTTCCTAGAAGTCGCTTGGGCTGACTGGACGGAAAGCGGAGCACCCGGCATAACGGTATCTCCGTCATGGACGCGGGACGCATGTCGGAAGTCGGAAATGCCTTTAGTGCGAAGTATTCCATCCATGTTTGGGGCAACAGGTGATACTACGGAGGGGGCCATGGTGACTTGCGGGTGATGAAATCGAGGTTTCTTTCGGTCTGTAGTCGGCGATGGAGTGGGATATGTTGACAGAGGTTTGTCTGGGCTAACACCGAGAAAGGATGTTGGGCTCTCGTTGCGTTAGTCTTTGCTGGTTTGGCTTGAGAGGGAGTTGTGTCAGCAGTGCTTTCCTTGCAAGGGCGGTACCAAATGGAACTGATCGGACAAGGCAGTGTGATAATTGATATCTGATTTTGTAGTAAGACAGGTATACAGTATAAAGATTGCAGAGCGGAGTCTCCTCATATATGTGCAGGGGTGGCCTTCGAAAGCGACAGCATCGGAGCGAGGGAAACTCCTCGACGGCACCCAGAGGTCATGGACGTGGCAAATGTCGCCGGCTTTGTATTGTCGATAAATAGCCAGGCAATTGTGATTGGAGGAGAGGGACGTCATGTTGAGCAGAACAACTTCATTCAATGGGCCCGATGAACTAGTCAGGTCTTGATGATATTCGAGTGACAAAACGGAGGGAGGCGTCCATTGACGGGCCTCAAACCACCGTAAGTAAGACCGACCAGGGACCCCATATCAGCGTACGTGGCGCACACGCCCTCAAGATGCTCAACATGCACGACGACAAGACCAGATATTCAGGGAGCCGCTAGCTAGCTGTGTCCTATCTCATTCGGTTGTCCTGCACAGAATCCAAGCAGGAGTAGTGTATAGGCAAAATTCGGCAACACTAGACATTTCCGAGGCTGTGCCATAAGAAATCGCTATTCGGCATCAACATAGTAATGCAGTGGAGAGCTTCGGTGGGTACCTATGATCTAAGGATCTTCATCAGACGAACTCTCGATCGACGGAGGGTTGAACGGCTCGAACCTCAGGTGCCAGCACAAAAGGAAGACCATTCAATGCTCATCGGCCGCCTGTCAGCCAATGATCCAGACCCAGCGGTCTATTTGTCTTGATGCTACCTACATGCAGGTAATCTTCAGGCGGCGCGGATGATCCCACCGCAATCTGTAAGGTTCATTGACGTGTGATTGAGCCTCTTGCCTGTTGGCCATGTATGGCGAGTTTACAATGTCAAGAACTCAACTAATTGATAAAAATGGACCCCAACGTATTTGAACCTAGGACTGGCTTATTGGGTGGTGCTAGACGCGAACCCAAGCAATTTGGTGAATGATGAGGCCGGAGCCGAAGGATCCAGGATTATTTGGCAATGCGGAGAAGCACGTGACGCTATTTGAAGCCTCAGGAGCCAGGCGACAAAATAATTTCCTGCAGGGTGAACGCCGAAAACTTCCAACCTAATTGGAATTATGGCTCCTCTTAGGTACTGTAGGTTTGCCTCTCCACTTGAACTAGAAGATTGTGTGCCACCCGTAAATCTCGACATAAGCATCATCCTGCATCCATTATTCTGTTTCATCATGGTACGATTCCCCACCCCGGAACGGATCGTCAAGCCAACAACACTTCCCGTCCTTGTTACCATGGATTGATCCTAGCCTCTTAGGGGTTTCCAGCCTCCGACAGTTCGTGACGGCTGCCCTTTTTACAAATCATCTCCTATCGCCATGCCATCGTCTCCATAGGTAGGTAGCCAGGCTAATGAGGTCATCAGGCGATAAGTCCCCTGCTGTTGTTGATCGTGGCCTTTTTTGCACAATACCTTCTCCACTAGGCCTGAGTTAGTGGATTGGTTGCTTCCTCCAGGCTTCGTATGTCGAGCATGAGTCCGGCCTCCGATACTTGATAAATGGACACTCTTTACATCACAGAAATGTGCAGTCAAGGCGGTTATTTCAGTTAACTTCCTATATCTAAGCGTAGGAAGTTTGTGCGCTAAATAATCGAAAAGGTGACAATAAAGACGCCGGCCTTCTCCCGCTTCCTATCGTGAATGGGCGGAAAATGCGTGGACCTGGAGGAATGCGACTTCTTACGGTGGAATATTTTCGTTGGGCGGTTCGCCAATGTATTACGCTGCCTTTGAGCCACGACCTCGGCACATACGGTCCTCTGGGGAAGACACACTACTGTCGCGTCACAACATGTTCTGCAATCATCATATTGCCTTGACAACGCCACGCTTGCTGAGGAATCCATATCCTTCAACTGGATGGACTACCCTACTTGGCTAGAAGTTTGCAAACGTCTCGATTGACTCAAATAGCAGACTTGGCCATTTCCAGGGGTCAGGCTAAGCACTGCCGACGTCGTCCACGAACTATAATGACTTCACATTGATGAAACACAGGTTTCCGGAAGGTGGGGGAAGGATGACTGTGGAGATCTGCATATCTAGGTAAGAACTCGTGGGACCCCGCCGCATGTCATTGCAACACTGCGTACTTGAGATGTTCGCCAGAGAGAGGCCCAAGACTAAGCCAGTGTCTTCTGATGTGATGGCAACAGCTTTCTTCTCGCCTCGAAAATATAAAATGTATAAAGCATTTCCCAGTCATTCGCCTCCCCTGTCTGCGTCACGATGTCCTTTCTCTCAGCCAGATCCCGGACATCGGAGATGCGCATCCATGCTGCTGTCATTAGCTGGACTCCCAACTGCAGTTCACTGGGCAGTTCAGATCTGCCTCCCCTAGCACGGACGCGTAGGATCGACCCTGAGCATACCAACTCGTGGGCACAACAAATAAATTGCACCTATACCGGATTGTCCAGGTCCTCCACGTTCTCATCAGGTTGAAAACAGCCAGAACATTGTTATAGTCAACTGGTAGATGCAGGTGGGCCTGAGCAGTTTCCGTGTCATGGTGTATTTTGATGAGTCAGGTCTTTCTGGTCTCTCACCTAACATTAGCATGAAATTAAAAGTCAATAAAATGTATTTTGGTAACTCTTAGTCGAGCGAAGTCAGGCAGTCTACATTTTACAGCTATGAGGTTATCAGGAAGTTCGCTCCTCTCCGGGCATTTGTCTAAATATAGGTATTCGTCTCGGAGTATACATAGGTCTATAGCACAGCCGGCAAAACGACAATATATATATAACGAGGAATATCACGTGCACATACAAAACTATCAGTCGAAACAAAATGAAATAAATTAAATGAATAAATAACAGGCAATACCCATATAGGTTGAATATCTCAAACTTCCACGCCCTGACCTGGACTCCTCGTGTGCGTACTAGTATTCTCATAAGCTGGAGTAAGGCAGCTGGAGCAGAACCGCAGTCCCGCCAATAATAATAACCACATAGCCCCGAAGTGTCCACAGGACCTAGTAGTACTTGTTTTTCCTTCAGATGGAAAGCTAAACATCACCAAGTTTGCTTACTGTTCTCGTAGTGCCAACTTACTTCCGACATAGCAAGATAACAAGGTAATCCTGCCTGACATCTTTTATCTCCAGATACGAGTAGCTAGTAAGCAGGCGGACACCATAGAGAGAAATGCAACCTCCATTCCAGTTCTCTACGTTCTCCGCTTACACTATCACATTATGTTTTTCGCAGAGCTCGGGGCATCGCTTACTGGCTACAGAGTAGCACCTAGGGAGGCCTCGTGAACGCAAAGCCTTCTGGGGGCCGAACTAAGTTCTACCTTGTAAGAGGGGTTGCAGGACGGATGGATGGATGCCTAGTTAAATTGCCCAATGGGATTGCTGGACATCCCGCGCGAATACCCCTCGGGGCAGGGCACAAAGCGTCGGTTACCTTCCAATTCGGATACTCACCCCCCGGCTAAAGCGTGCAGGGTATACACTGTATAGAATACAGCGGAGTTCCGTGGACTAACCGTGGACGAGGTCCTACTCCAAGGTCCTCAACTCATCCTGGGTTACACGTGGAAGAGGAAGATGAAGGAACCCTCAGGGTCCTCATCCAGAGGGAGCCAGATATATAAATCAAACTCTTACCAACCCAGCTCGTGAAGCGTAGGACTTTTCCCTCTGTTTCTATAGCGCAGCAGAACCAGAAATGACAGCCATCTCCAACCCAGCGAAAATACCGCAAACAAGGCATCCTCCATGGATACCGTGTGGTCGAGGCTAATTTGTCATATCATCCACTCATAGAAACGGTGTGTGACTCGGCTTACCCCCAAATCTGGCCTTCCTCGCTTGGGCCCCTCTTCCTACCTTCACAGTCCAGCTATCCACTACCGGGTCCATCCAAATGAGGTGATATCAGACTCAACTGAAGATCGCATTTTACCGCGGATAACTCGGCTGGACGTTCCTGAAGCGACCTAGCACTACTCCAGTGGAGAGAATGACTTGAAACAATGCCACCCCCACTCGGTGATGCCGGAATTACCCATCACCAAAGCTGTCTCTATCTGGTCGACAGGATGACCCGAGTGGAATTACGGCGCTGTCCTGACCGAACAGGAAATGCAAGGAACCTGAACTGAATCAGACCACCAAGCTCACGTCAGCCCATCCCACGCTTTGAGGCCTGAGGAACACCGTCGACGAAGGGCATAAATAGTCCCCTCGAGACCGGCCATCCCAGGTTCTTTTTTCTTCATCAACAAACACCAGTTACTTCTCAGTCCTACTCGAAGACCACGCTCCAAATCCAAACCAATACCACCCTCCGAAACCACCAACCGGCAAAATGTCTCCCTGCTCGTGCAACTGCTGCTCCGGTTCCTGCAACTCCTGCTCTTGCAGCTCCTGCAGCGTAAGCCTTCAGCTCTCCGCGTCGGCTGTCACATTTAGCTAACTGATGACTCTCTACTCCATAGCACTAAATACTCCTCTCCAGTGACCGGCTACTCAGGATACGGCATCTTCATACCGCTAAGCCACCTCGGATGAACCAAGGCACATTCATGATGCCTCGTCGCACGACCAACCATGTGAATTCCGACTGTGCCGCAGACAAAATCCGCAGGGAATATCCGAAGGAATGACATGTTAAGATCAACTGCGATATGAAGGTGTCACTGCTTTGGGAATTCCCTCAGAGTTGCTGTATCTCTCGAGCCCTTTCAAATACAAGACCGAAGTTGTTTAAGTCCGTCCGAAAGGAAATGACATGCTGTCAATAGTAGAAATGCTCCAGAACGTAGCGAACCGTCAAGCTTGATAGCTTTCCGCAAACCAGACGCAAGAATCTACTTTATCTTGTCACAGACATAGCATTTACGGAAGAGATGGATCAGTATTCGATTGAGCATGGGCGCTGTTTGCCGGTCGACGTCTGTTTAGGGCTTGGGCCGTCACGGTGGGAGCGAATCTGCGGGAAACCCAGGTCATTTTAAAAACTGGAGACTATACCATGAATGATGGAACAAACGAGAGGCTTACCCAAGTGAATAGAACATTCTGCCTCGGGCTTGCAGCTGGTGGCCGGTCACTCAGCGCAGTCTATTTTCGCCCGAAGAAATTCCAGAAGCACCGATCGCTTGACTGCCGTAGGATGCGAGACATACATGGCATCAAAACAGCATTTACTAAGATAACGTCACGGCTTTTGGTAGTCGAGCCTAGTCGAGGTTGGGCATTGCCTCGACCAGTATTGAGACGAAAGACTCGTGTCGATGCATGATTCTGGGTAGTAGAAAGAGCTTTCCTTAAGGACGAAGGCACAAGGGAGCCTCGCCTGCTTCTGATCGTTGCATCATTTTGGAATCGCGTTTATCCTGGAGACTTGGATGATGCCAACAGCAGTGGCATGTTGAACGAACGCCGTGCTGACTTGGGAGGAGATGGAATCCTGGATCATTAACTTTGTAGATTTCAAGATAAAACATGAAAGGATATCATGATGGTTTCGACAATCGCTTCTTTCCTTCAAGCATATCTTCCTGATGATGAAGAGAAATAGAGGAGAAACCAAGAAGCGATGTGGAAGAATTGGGAGAGGGATTTTTTCAGGGGTGAGGACCTTGGGGATTCCTGGCATCCTTCACCATACCTTCAACCCATGACTCTTTGTCATGTTGGAAATATGGCCTATTTGCGCCGTTACTTTCAGATTTTACGGATTACCAACCACTTGTTGATGCTCGATGGGAGTTCAAGAAGATAACAAACAGCAAACTGCATCAACAGCAATCTAGCACGTTGCTCAGAGGTGAGTGAGCTGGCAATTCTAAGAGACCAAATTACTAACTCTCAACCTTCCTCACCCAGAACGCCTACAACGCTGCATGATGGGTGTCTTTCGTAATAAATGCCTTGGGCATGGCCCGCACTTGATAGACCCAATATCCCTGTTTACCAACCCGTGAGAGGATACCGAATCAACTCAGCCGACCGGACAACAAGAGCTTAATGAGTGCCACAGTTGACCGAAGATGCTAGAAAATCCCATCTAGGTCAAAGGTGCCACCACAATGTCGATGGCCTGCCCTGTACACAGTCATCTAAACAGTGATCGCTAGCTCAGCTCGACCTGGCGCCATGCTTCTTCTGGAATAGCAATGGAACCGCCCAGCCCAGCGGGGATCACGCGTCGGTGATCAACACTTTTCACAGATGTCAGCTCTCTTGGTGTCCAGTCGCAGTCCCAGGTCTACGGTGCAGGATAACTCATCGTCGTCGCTGGAGGTATTAAAGGCATTGATTTTAGCAAGGTCTGCCGCACTTCGTGAGGTCTTCGAAAGAAGATGTTTCGATTCAATCGCGACCTGGCTGCGAGCGCCATTGACTGGAGTCCTGAACCACTATATTATCTCGAGGCCTGGAGCTTCCCGGAGGTCGGTCTCGGTCACATAGAACATTGGAGATCCTAATCATTATTATAGGCTACCACAGCAACGCCGTGGAACTTTCGGAGCGGGACACTGCGCAAGAATCAGATCGAAGAATGGCTGCATCAAACAGGCAGCTTCTCAGTCCCAACCCCGCCTGCTTCGGTTGGACGACCGGCCGGGGGTATACGGTTGCTGGCATGCGACTATACGCTCTTCCAGAAGGCTTGCCTGGGGCTATCTCGGGAGGCCTTTGAGATGGTCGAATCTGTTTTTGATCTCCACCCGGCCACGCTCCCGTCCCTGGAAGTGTCTTCCGGGACTTTCTCGAGACACTTCCAGAAGGTGGCCGGGGAAAACAAGAAATTTTGTTAGTATACATCTCTCTCTATGAGCTAGGCTAACCGGCGTAGCCATTATCCTTAAAGCACCGCAAAAGTACGAAATTGGGAACTATATGCTTTCGCTTACTCATGATATGACCTCACACTGGACAACGGCATTACTGGCCGGCGAGTCAATCGTCTACGGTGTGAATGAGGTCGACAATATCACCGACTTTCCTCTCGAGATACTGTCCCCTTGCGCAATTATCCAATCCTATCTCATGCTGTCCACGGCACTCTGGACATCCCCTCTCACACTACCATGCATTATACTCACCCACCATCTGAAGCGACTGCAGCAGCAGTGCCGTGAGGATTTGACCCGCCAGGTGATACGTATAGAGGAGCAGCTCGGCGTCACTGGAGTAGGTCGAAGGAACATCGGGGTTGAAACATCCTCCACCAGTGGGAGAATTAGCAAGAACTTTCGCGGCAAGCCGGTGGAAAGAGCCCAAGCCGAGTTTTTGACGGTTAAAATCAACACAGAGCTTACTCGACTGCTTTTTACGGGACATGCACCGAAGTGGAACTATAAAGCTTCCGAACTATTACTCGGCCTTATTAACGAGATGGAAGTTCGGTACGAGGTTCTCAGCAGTCATGAAATATCAGACATGCTGGAGCACAATATCATTCTTGCACAGTCACTTGAAGATCACTTACTAGGACTACAGAAGAGACTAGAGCTACAACTGGATGTGGTATGTGAAATATCCCTTCTGAGACAACCCTAGTGCTCATGTTGCTGCAGCTGTATAGCTTTGTGGCCCAGAGTGACAATCGGATCAGTGCACGTTTAGCCGCTACAAGCGGGCGGGATAGTACATCAATGAAGATACTGGCATTTATTACGACGATATTCTTGCCCGGTACTTATGTTGCAGTATGTCCGCCTTCCATACATCATCTTCCTCTTCTAACCCTGGTATAGACGCTGTTCTCAATGAACATGTTCAATTGGGAACAGTCCGTGCAAGAAAGCTCTGACGTAGAGGAACCCACTGTCTCATCGCGATTCTGGATTTACTGGGCCGTCTCGGCACCTCTCACTGCCCTAACGATTGCCGGATGGGGAATATGGTGGAGCTTCGAGAAGCATCGATACGACGAGCATATTCAGGACATCATAACAAGGGCCGATGAAATCCATCCACCGCCATGGTGGCGCAGACTACTAAGGAGCCGAGAGATCCTGGGCTCCTGGGAAGGCTCTTTCGATGGAATTTCCGCTATCGGCCGACGCGACGCGGGGGCACACATGCGAGGGGCAGCAGACCCAACGGAGCCTCACAACAGGCGCCAACGGCGTGGTCCTCCTGTCCCGAGATACTGAAGCACAAGGACTACTGGTTAAGCAATAGGCGATTCATGTAACTTTGTGCTGGAACGAACCACTACGACGGTTACCTCGATCCGAAGCGAAGGACATCCATTTTCTTGGTTGTATAGCCCAAGACATGAATTTATACCAAAAGCCGTGCCCTCTTCGGCCTTGCCAACCTTGCATGGGACTCCTCAGTCAAGAACTATATGTCCTAGTTGCCGTAGGTCGACTGGAGATATGCCTGTTGGTACTTCGTACTTGATCCTGAGCAGCATGCTTACTAGTGCTTACTAGGCCATTACGGTACAGGGAATTTTTCGAGCCATTAGTGTATACGGAGTACAACAATACCGTGACCTCAGTGACCGAAATTTGGAGTAACACACCTACCCCACTCAACACAACTCCTCCCATCTCAAGCCTCACAACAATCGTCAAATATCACAATCACAAGGATGTCCCTCGCGGAAAAAGCAAGACTCCACCTCCAGTATGCAGAACAAGTATACGAAGCACGAAACCCCAACTCCAAGCGCCAACACCAGGCCGCAGCACGCCATCTCCCAGGTGGAAACACCCGCTCTGTGCTCCACGCCAGCCCGTTCCCGATATGCATGACGCGCGGTAAAGAGAACCGTCTTTATGACACAGACGGCCACGAGTAAGTGCTTCGGCACTGAGAGTGAACAACTATTGATCCCATGAGCAGATACCTGGATTTTCTCGGCGACATGACCGCCGGCCTGTACGGGCACTCCCATCCTGTTATCCAGGAAACCATCATATCAACAATGAGCAAGGTTGGCGTAAACCTCGGTGCACCAACCGACGCAGAGTCTCATTTCGCAAGTGCCCTGTGCGAACGCTTCCGGTCAATCGAGCAAGTCCGGTTCTGCAACTCCGGCACCGAAGCGAATCTCTACGCGCTCAGCATTGCACGACACGCGACGGGTAAATCAAAAGTCATCGTCTTCGAAGGCGCGTACCACGGCGGCGTGCTCTCATTCGGACACGGCGTTGCATCGAATACGGTTGATAGGGATGATTGGATACTTGGTCGCTATAACGACGCAGCGGGAATGAAGCGGCTTATCTCAGAGAACAAGGACGTAGCGGCGGCCGTCCTAGTCGAGCCCATGCAAGGCGCTGCGGGGTGCATACCCGGAACAGCAGAGTTCTTACATGCCGTCCAAGACGCAGCGAAGGAGAGCGGACTAATCTTTATCCTGGACGAGGTGATGACCTCAAGGGTAGCTCCGGGCGGACTCCAGTCTGTGGTGCTGCACCCGACGCGTGGCACGCCGCTGTGCCCTGATCTAACGACGCTGGGGAAGTGGATTGGCGGTGGAATGGGTATTGGCGCGTTTGGTGGAAGACGGGATCTTCTTGCCGTGTATGACCCGCGGACGTCGAATATTCAGCATTCGGGGACGTTCAATAACAACACCCTCGCCATGAATGCCGGGTTGAGGGGCTTGACTGAGGTCTATACGTCTGAAGCATGCCTTCAGTTTAATACGCTTGGTGATCAGCTTCGCCAGGAGCTACAGGAGCTGGGAAAGGGGACGCGGCTGGTTGTCACAGGTGTCGGGTCAGTGATGACCATCCACTTTTTGTCTACAGGCCAAAAGGATATCACAACGGTGAGGGATCTCAAGGTTGAGCCAGGGAGCGTGGAGGAGATGCTGAGGGATCTATTCTGGTTCCATCTTGTGGAGCATGGATTCTGGATTGCGAGACGGGGAATGGCGAGTTTGGTTCTCGGAACCACCGCGGGGGAGGTCGGGTTGTTTCTGGATGCTGTTAGAGAGTTCTTGCGGAGGTATAAGGAACTGCTCTGTATATAAATTCTTTACCAGCTTCTGTGTCAGCCTTGGATAATTTCGAGAGGATGAAGCACCGGACTGTAAGGTTAAGTATAAGTGATTTCTTTTCCTGCCACAGAGACTCTTTCTGTCGGCGCGTGGTAGAAATGCTGAATTCGGGTCCAGCGCTTTGCTTATTACCCCTGCTACGTCAAGGTCCCAAGAAGCTTAGTACTCTAAATATTGACAGATTTAGAAAGTACAAACACTAACAATTCTGATATAAGCCGTTCTTAACGCTTCTCGTGATAGCTGTTAAGACAGGCCTACATTTAACACCGAGCAGCGAAGCATAAGTGTGATAATTCACTGGAATGGATACACTCTTATAACAATCTCTCAGCCCTTGATGACATGATACGGAGGACAAGGACTATGGACATCTCTGATCAGGCTTTTAGAAGCTCGGAATAACCGAAAATGACGTGTATAGGATATTGATCGACGACAGGTGCATCCATGATTAGGTAGGGTTGCAATTGCAGTGGGCACTACTACAGACCAGTCGCTGTTTATATATTTGGTGCCAAAACCTGGTCTTATATAAGGTCATTACAGGTCTTAAACTATCTGCTCCAAGAATTCAAAGACCAATCCAAGAGCAGAGATATCGTTCAACGAATCGAGTTTTCATAGCCCGGTACCTTATGTTGTTGATACCTCGTGGTAGGAAAGGAATGGAGCCTGGCTTTCCAGGCTGAGAGTCCTAAAACGGTAAGCGTCGTTGGAGCCACGTGATCAGGATAACTTTCGGCTGCGGCGTCTTAATGGATGGATTATTTCTCTGCTTCAACTTGAAACCTGGAAATTTCAGAATGCTGCCTTGCCCGTCCCGGGCCCCTGTCCTGATCATTCTATGACCCCAGTCACATAAATGAAGAACAAGGGACTGCGCCGAGGTCTCGGGTCTATCATTAAGAGCTTTGACCGGGAATCCATCCACCCGTCTCCGGGCCTCTCCACGACAAAGAAAAACCTGGTCTATCTGGCATCATACAATGTGCTGCCCAAGCGGGACCAGAGTCACCAGAAAATCATAGTACCTGGTATGTCTTGATAGGCCGCATGATATGCAAATGCTAATTGACAAATGCCGATCCCAGGCTCACCTCCTATATGGAATTGCCCGCCTGGTAAACCGCTGACGGTGAAGCCAGATTCGGGACTTTACTTCCGTGATATTCATGGACATATCTTTGACTGGCCTTTTGAGCCGCTCTTCAGGGCCGTTCTCGCGATGAGACGGACGTTGCAGATGAGCGATGTCGATTTCGTCGCAGACCGTCGGAATCTCATGCTCCTGCTGCAATTCGTAAGCGGAAGAAATCAACCGTTCCGCATCAACATTGACCTTGTAAACTCCACCGCCCTACTGTCCACGTGGGTACCACGTCAAAGAGTCTCTTGGGTGGGTGCGTTTGACGGATATGGGCGCGAGTTTGAACAGCAGACAACTCGGAAACCCTTCAACATGAAGACCAGTGTGGCCCACTATCAAGTTGTTCGTTTCACCCTGGGAGGGATGAACCTGATCATGCGATATGAAGTCGACGCTTACATACCCCCGTCGACAAACCGTCCGCTACAAACGACACTCAGGACTAGGAAATACCATGCACCAACGGGCATGACCGTCCTGCGTACCGGGGACACAGTCGCCCGGTCTGGTCTGGTGGAAATAAAAACTAAAAACGTTCACAGCTCTGGTCCGCTCCTCACAGTCTTTGGGAAATTATGGCTTGGGCAAATACCTATCTATTGCAAGGCGATGTATACGGGCAATGGGGAGTTCTTACCGCCAGATTTGCAGTACGTGGAACAGAGTGGAAGGCTGGCCGAGTGGGAGATTCAAAATCAGGACCGGCTTCAAAAATTCATCTGCCTGCTCGAGATGATCAAAGAGGCTGTGCGAAAGACACCACATAGTAAACTCTCTCTTGTCAATGAGGGAGATGGCGTCCTCAAGCTTTTTGCTGCGACCCGAACCGCCTCCACAGGGGGCGTCCCTAAAGATCTTTTGAAACTGTGGGGCGCTGCACAGACTGGGAAAGATACCGGCTCTGCCACTACGTCCGGTAAGTAAAGGATATCCTCCGAGCGATGGGAAACAGCAGACTTGAATAAGTGCACTGTCACTGTGTATTTCAGCATAGCGCGACGGCCAGTCCAATGCCGCTATTTTTCAATCGAGACTACTGTACCTAACATCCGATATATATACACTGTCTACTAATAACCACGGAAACTGTATAGCGCATGCAACTCTTGATCATTCCAACGCAAGACTGCATTAATACCAAGGTCCCAGCCCCATATAACCCACATAACACCACGCAATATGTGATTGCAAACTTCAGTTATCCGCCAACTGGCAGACCAAGGTTCACCTTTACATCCTCCTGGGATCCTTGATATAATGAAACACTTAACCCCATTATGTATGGGCTAGTTATTGATGCCAGGCATTTTAGAGCTTAGCCAAGATCTTGCTGATACTTACAAGTTTCCCGAGAAGAAAACAAATTAAATGTATAAAGGCCACTGCATTATAATGGAATAGCAAGAGAAAAAGAAAAAGTTAAAGAATATAAGTCGGAAATCTAAAGCTACGAGTCTCTTCCTAATTTACAGTAACTATACAGACAGACAAGGCAGCAGACGGCAAAACTAAAGCGGGGAGAATGAAAAAAAGAAAGAATCAAAGAAAATGAATGAATGAAAGGAAAAATAGGACAAAGAAACAATGTCAACAACATCACGACTTTTCCTCCTCAGAATTCGACTTCGGACTACCGCTAGTAGTAGAAGGTGGAAGGTTCTTCGTAACCGCCCTAGTCTTAATCCACATCCCCAGAACAAACAGCCCCAGCGCGACGACCCACTCCGCCCACAGAATCGGCAACGAGCGGTATAGATGCGGATTACACCCGCTCGTCCAAATATCAAGCAGGATATCGTACAGCGAGTGCGCGGGGAGGGCATACCCCCAGCGATAGAAGCCCGGGGAGAGCTCAAAGGGCGCGAGTGTACTGGAGACATTCAGGATGACCCAGATAAGAACAAAAAACGGGGCGGCGGGCATGGGGATGAGGCAGAGGACGAAGTGGATGAAGAGGAAGTGGACCTGCATGGTGAGCCAGATGGCCATCCAGGAGAGCGCGAACTGCGCGGCGGAGACGGGCCAGTCCTCGCGGAAGGCCCAGATGTAGCCGGTCATGACGAGGGCGGCGATGAAGGTGTGGATGAGGGAGAGAGCGAACCGGAGGAGGGTATGTTGGGTGAAGGGGAGGGAGCCGAAGATGTTCTTTGCCATGGAGATGCCGTTCAGGGCGAGGATGAAGAAGAATTGGATCAGGACGGGCATGACCATTGAGACGGTGTTGTAGTAGAATCGGCTGCCTTGGTTCATGGGGTGGAGGTCGATGGAGCGCGGGGTGATAGGGTCGAGGGCGGTTTGGGCGATGTACTGGTTTGAAAGGTCGAGGGTTGGGAGGGAGGAGGTGAGATTGGTCTGCTTGTAGATGGTGACTGCGGCTTGAGTGAGCTGGCCCAGTGCTGCTGATACGGCCTGCGCGTAGGATGGATATCGCGAGCCGCTCCAGATGTAGGCCAGGGCTTGGGAGTTGTCGTATGCCTGCGCGGTTTGTGGGGAGGAGAGCGCCGCCGCCAAGCGGACGGACGCATTGCGGCTGGCATAGATGGCTCCCCAGTAACCTTCTTTGCAGACGGCTTGTTCGACATCTCGCTCCGTGGGATACTCCTGTGGGGAGCGTTGCTGGAGCGTTGGCAGTCTGGGGCCTTTCATCTGCTCGTAGGCTAGATTCACAGACTGTCCGACCGCAGCCTCGTCGTAGTCCACATACAGCACCTTCATGGTGCTGTACCGGTAGGCATTACGGTATGCCGAGCCATACAAGTAGCTCATGTTGGCGAGGATCAACAGCTGCAACAGGATGCCGATGGCCGTCACGGGAATCAGGAAATCTTTGAGAGACGTCATTCTGTAGTCCTCTGGCAAAATACCAGGTCTTTCGTTATAGTAGAAAGACGAAGAGGGTGAGATGAGTCGGGCTTCTGAACTTCCAGATAGGCTGGGATAAACAAAACAGACTTAAAGGATGTAACCGAAACAAGCAATGGACATGCTATCCCCGAGCCTGGCATTACAACAATGGAGCCGGATCGCCAGTTCGCCACTGAAAGCCCACCGGGATGAGTAAGCGGAACCTGGATTGAGTCCTACCTACTTGCCTAACTTCTCGAGTCAATAATAAGGCAGCGGAGGATGTCCGAATGGCGGTGGTCAATGTGATGGGTAATTGTGCACTTTTCCACCAGGTGGATCTGCTTATTACCATCATGCCCCAACAAGGACCCAGGCAGCGTTGATCTCTCTCTATATAAGCAACATGCTACCGGTGGGGTTTCGCCGAAAAACTGGCGAAGGTTTGTTCTCATTATTCTCCATAGTGGTCAATCAACCCTACAAAATGCCACTGAATGTAATTGTCGTCGGCGCTGGCCTTGGGGGCCTTGGGGCGGCCATTGCTCTTAACCGTGCAGGACATAATGTGCAGGTCAGCCATCCATTCTTGGGCATTGTCCGCTAGTCACTAATTCTCGTAGGTGATTGAAAAGTCCGGCTTCCTCAACGAGGTCGGGGCCGCTACCCATGTCGCGCCTAACGCTACTCGCATCTTGAAAAGTTGGGGATGTGAGCTGGATTCGCTCCAGCCTGTCCATTGCGAGAAACTGCAGGTCTGGGATGCAATGGGGGACTTGATTGTATCACCTATTGTAAGCTTTTGCCGTTACCTTTGGTCGCATCCTGGTTGGAAAACAAAACTGACAGGAGCAGATAGCGGAGCACTACCGGCGGACATTGAATATTCAAGACGAATGGGTGCTCGCTCATCGGGTTGACCTGCACAATGCCCTTCGTACCACGGCAGCCGAAGTGGTTGATGGCCGTAGGGTTGAGATTCGTCTGTCTTCCCGTGTGGCTTCGGTGGTATGTTGCGCTTCTGACCATTGCTATCGAACTAGCCAAGATACTGACAGTCCACTATTACAGGATGCAGAGGCAGGAGAAGTGCTGCTTGAAAACGGCACGAAATCTGCGGCCGACCTGATCGTTGGGGCCGACGGGATCCATGTAATTACTCCTCCCCATACTGCCGTATCCTCTTCCACTACCTAGGATTGAAAAGTTAACGATTGCAGTCTCGCACCGTCAACGCCATCGCAGGAGCCAAGAACGACACCATAAGCACCGGCCAAAACTGCTTCCGCTTTCTCGTCCCCGTCGACAAAATGCGAGCCAATCCGTCCACAGACAACCTTCTGACGAAAATCGGTCTGGACGGCTGCCATGTCTTCACGACCAAAGACCGCCGTCTCGTCGTCTACCCCTGCCGCGGGGGCGAACTACTGAACGTCGCCGGTATTTGTCCGTCGAACTCGGAGACAGACACAAAGGACTCCTCGTGGCATGACGCAGGCAGCATCCACCAACTTCTCGACACCTTCAGCGCCTTCGGCGACGACCTGAAGGAGATGTGCCGCATGGCCGAGGACGTGAAACTGTGGAGCCTAGCCTCCCGCGATCCCGCACCAACCTTCATCCAGGGCAAGCTCGCCCTCATCGGCGATGCGGCGCACCCCATGCTCCCTCGTACGTTGCCTTACCCAATTCCTGAAGTTACCTTCTCTCCATCCCTCTCTCTTTCAACCTAGATTCCTAACAGACCCAGACCAAGGCCAAGGCGCCGCCCAAGCCCTCGAAGACGCAGCAGCCTTAGCAGGCGTAATGACGGCAGACACAACAACAGAACAGATCCCACGCCGTCTGGACCTCTACAACAAGCTTCGCTACTCGCACGCGGTAACCGTGATGATGATGTCCAGGACTAGCGATGATCGCCGGCATGAAATGGCGGATGAGCTTCGCCGGTTTGTTCCCGATGCTGAGATTCCAGCAGACATGGTTGCATTTACCTGGCCGTCGGATCCAATGAGCGATGCGGCGGAGGTCGTGGGGTTGGTTGCTGGGGGATTGTAGATTGTGCTGGTGGTTTTTTTTTATGTATAGATTTAAGAATTCTACCATAGAAAGGCTAGGATGGGAGAGGCTGGGCTGGACTAGATGTATACATGAAGATATATATAAGTAAGTACCTAAAAGTGAACTAGTAATTCTAGCCGAGCAAGCTCAAAAAACAGTACGTTAAAGAACATTAGAAACACCAGAGCCAACAGAATCGCCTGTTCAATTATTCAATATAAGCATTGCGTTATCTTTCATGCATAATAAATCATGAAGGCTGCAGCTAGCTGCCTCCACCCCCGCTGTGGAGGCCTCTAGACCTGTAGAACTTAGGGCATTGGGACATGAAATATTAGCTAAGCGGAGGTTTCGGTAGATACAAGCTCCTGATCTACAGATTAAATCTTCCTACAAGGCAAGTGGATCTACCTATACATTTACACCGTGTGTTCCGAAGAGGAGAGCCATGCATTGTTGATTGATTTATGCTATCGCGCTTTCACAACCCACCCTCCCGTATCTACTTACAGCCCTACCTAACTGTCCTGTCATCGGAACCCTGTCCAGGACTCCAAGTCTTAGGTTAACATCTTACTCATGAGGCAATCCCCATGCGAACGGAAAGTCAGCCGTGGAACCGCTTTCATATTCTACATGAGATCCCCCAACAGATCCACCTCCGAGCGATCGTCACGCGGCTGCAATGTTGCCGGTCCAGATATGCCCGCTCCAGTCCGAACATGGAAGGACTCAATATCCTTACTATTGTCGCCTAAATACTTGCTCAGCACCGGGATTCTGCACCAGGCCACCCGCACCGGGGTGTCAGTGGTATGTGACACGCTCAACGCACGACCCAGGCTCTGGGAGGCCCGGTAACCGGCTTTTCCGAATGGGACAGAGAGACCATGGATGACCTTTGCAGTGTTAGATGACTTGCGGGGCAGTTCCTAGGAGGGATGAGAGATGCTGCAGGCATACAATACTAGAAAGTGTGAGAAACCAAACCACAAGCCGCATGGTTTCAGTGAGATCCGCGACATCGCTCCGCGGGCCACCGTTGCCGTCGCTCAGATGAGCGTCGATGAATTCCTCGGCTATGAGTAAATAAAACACCGCCGAGACGCCCATCGGTCCGAAAAATCCAGCAAACAACGCCTGTCTGGTTTCCGTAATCTGAGGGATCCAGCGACGCATGATGAAGACCCAAGGGAGCCGGCGCAGGAGGAGAACCAGTGCCCCCAGGATAAAATACTGCCAGGTTGGGATGCGGAGAGCGCTGCTGTCTGCAAAGCGACTCCAGGGCAGGGAGGCGCCGTACCACAGGAAGATCGTCACATTGAGCATCATGTCGACTGTTGGCTGAAGGGAGTCGTCCTTGATTTGCAGCCGGAACCAGTCATCCCCATCCCAGGTGAATGCGTTGCCGGCGATGAAGCAGGCGAGAACGTCGTCGGTGCCGACGAGGCCACAGGTGCCGAGGACGAACAGCGCAAGAGCAATGGGAAAGATCAGGAAGCTCTCGCGATCGACGTAGTTTCTTTCCTTTGCCCAGTGCAGCAGCTTCTTGCCGGCCCAGCCTACCACGGCCCCGTACAGGATACTCAGAAGGATCGTGTAGAACCACGTCGCAACGAGCCAGCGACCCATGGCATCAATAACACCGCCTGAGTCGGCGCCCGCGCCCGCGCCAATAAACTTGATGAGGTACAGCGCAAAGAAGAGAAACGGGTACCCCAGCCCGTCGTTCAAGCCGGACTCGGCAATTATCAAGTCCTGAAGATCCCTGGAGATGTTACGGTCCGCAAACCTTCCCTTGACAATGACAGTCGAAAGCACCGGATCGGTGGGCGTGACACATGCGCCGATGGCGAGGGCATGCAAGAAGCTGGGAGTCCCGACGCAGATCCCCACCAGCAGACTCGTTGTCAGCCACATGGCCGTCATACCGGGGCCGACAAGCAGCAGGACCGATCTGCATTCTCTGATGAGATATTTACTGGGCAGTAAGACGCCGGCGAGGACCAGCTGCACCGCTAGAACCAGCCGGGAGAAGTCGAGCGTGATGGCGCTGAGGTTCTTGCGGCAATCACTGGCGGCGGAGGAGGAGGACCCATTCTCGTTGCAGCCGGCGTAGTCTTCAGGACGGATGAAGCTAAATCCATTTGGGCCCAAGGCGACGCCTGCGAGCAGGGAGATCACTAGCTTTCCCTCTTCATTAGTAGCTTCGGGACTGGTTCTTCATGACAGCCCGGACACGGAAGACTGGGGAAAGTAGCTGGGCACTCAGTCGGGACAGACTCACGAGCTTCGGATAGGTAATAATGCTCTTTTAGCAGGTATGATACCAAACTGAAGAGAGAGACAAAGGCGCCAAGAACAGTGACTGCTATGTTGAAGTTGGAGAGGTGTAATGGGACGGTCCAGGTGTCGTGGGCCATTCTGGTAGATAATGCAAAAGCTACTCATTCAGTAGCAGCAGACGGGGAGGGGGAAATACCGGTGTAAATAATAATGAAGAATATACCCACACTGTAGACGGGAGGTCCATATCATGATAAACAAAGAATCTATCTGCAGCAGATACAAGGGCAAGGGCAAGAATACGTTAGAAAAGGCGGGGAGGCGTAACACACCTGAGTCGCGTGGACGCAAGACAACAGGCAACCAGCAAATCAAGTAACTAAAGGATGATTCAAGCATGTAAACTTTGTCCCCAGTGGCTGCAGCAAATCTCTCATCTGACAAGGTATGAAGTCCTGTGACCAAGCCACAACAGTAGTTGGGGAGATATCTTAGGCTTTGTACTAAGGTATGGTTTGGCACTGATTGGTGGGGGATAATCCCGCAGTCTGTAGGTATAGCCTCAGAAGAAGTTGTTTCAAAGAATACTTAATCACCGTGTTAGTGTCAAGATAATGTAGTAACGGCTGAGTTATCTACAGTTGTAATGACTGGTGCCCAACGGCCATCAATATTAAGTCTGGTCTGATGGGCCTAAATATAGAAAAGCTGCCTTGAGCCAATGTGATGGACAACCAGTTAGCACTCAAAGTGTTTGGTACCACACCAGGAAGCTAAATTTGCTGTCTGTGTGCAGAAATCAATCCTACCTGAGTAAATAGAGTCATAAGTGCATGTATAGAAGCGCATCACGCAGAGCCTCTCTTCTCAGCAAGCAGGGACAACAACGTCTCTTTATTAGCCCTTGGATTCCCCTCCGCGGCTTGGATTAGTCTGTCTGTGATTGGAAGTCGATGGTAGGTCTTCAGGAACTCCTCGATGACCCCATTGCTGCATCTTTCCACGATAATCTCTCCCATTCCGGGGTCACGAATCCCTCGATGTCCGATTGATTCAGCTCCTTGACCAGGTCTTGAAAGCCAGAATCCTCTTTTTGATCCAGATCATACGGGTACTCATGCAAAATCTCTGCCCTTTCGCCCAGTTCTGCAACCTCCAGGACCACCATAGTGGCTCTGGCTTTGGCGCCCGCATCAATATCAGCATTTTGCCAAATATCTTGCAAAACAACTTGGGGCTCTAGATCACGCTGTAGTTTGAGAAGCAGCTTAGATGTACTCGGCCGCCCATGAAGAAGAGCCACTTTCAATACTTTCCCTGTGATTTGGACCGGTCCCACTTGATCAAACATGAGCTTAATTTCGTCGGAACCATTGAAGCTCCGTGCGAGGGCCACCATGACGTCCTTGGTGATGACGATGGCTTATCAACCAAGAGCTCGATCGAGGTCAATCCACCTGTAGCTCTGAAAAGGGCTTTCGTGACTGGTGCGTCTGGGATGTGATCAAGAAGAGTCTCCAAGGCGCAATCATTGGGGGCAACTGTTTCCACCACCCATTCATCCGCATCCACGAGCTTTCGATCAAGAAGCAGACTCAATGTGTCTGCTGCCGCGGATCGTTGGGCCAAGAATCGTGCGGCTCCTATCTCTTCGACCACTTTTCTGATTGAGATTTTGTCAGGACCTCGGTCGAGGAGCACGGGGATCATGTCAGGGTTCTGGATTGCCGCCTGAACAGCCGCGTCTGGCATCTAAATTTCTGGAACTCGGCCAAGCGTCTCTTTAAGCGTCCGGCCAAGATTGGGGCCGGAATTTTCTGCCATCGCGACAAGTACCTCTCCGTCATGGGGAGGAAGTTGCCATATGCTTTGAGCAAATAATCAAATAAAGACTCACAGTAGTAGTTGCGAGCTGCCGCTGCAACCACATCTGCCATGGGAAGGTCATACCCCCCATTATTCATCAAGAGTTCTAGCATCTGCACCACATCTTGAGCCCTTGAGGCAGCCGCTACCAGTGCCCGCTTGGATACGACGAAGCCTGGATATTGTCTATCCACAATCATCTTTATTATTTTAAGTCCGGACATATTATTGCCCGCAATTGCGTGGATGACCCTGTCGGTCAATGGCGTATCGGGAGCGAGCTCATCAACCAGGCATCTCATGATATCTGGACTGTCATTCAACGCTGCAGCGGCGAAGATATTCTCAGTCACCTGTACACCAGGCGCCCGTCTGGGAAACAGGAAGCGGATCATGCCTGCTCCGTAATTATTGGAGGCCCCTTCGAAGAGTGTCTCCTCGGTGATCGAAAATTCGCCTTCGCGAGTTTGAAGAAAAGCGTCCATGACGATCCAATCCATATTTGATAGAAATTGAGAGATCATCTCTTCAGTGATAGCGATGCCAGTTCCTTGTTTTCTCAAAATGGCATAATGAAATTCTCCGATAGCCCGAGGATAAGCTCAGGCTTGATTTTGATTTCTTGATTGCATTGTTCGTAGAGCATTTTCATCCTCTCTCCTGAGTGAACTTGGTAGAGTCCGATATCGCACAAGAGGTCTGTACTGATGGGGACGAATGCATCTCCTTTCCAAGCATGAAGGAGACCCCAGATCTCCGCTCCAGAATTCTGATTTGCCGCTATCTTGTACAAGGCTTTCAGCCTGAATGGTCGGCAGGAGAGATTTAGTCCATCCTGAGATATACACATATACTCTCATAAGATCTGAAGATCCAAAATGCCATCAAGCTTGCTTGCACACGATGTCGACATGTCTGAAGGGTTCCACTGCGTGCGGATCACATACGATCAGCCCTCACAGTAAACGGGTACCTATACTATACCTATTCCTGGCTCCAAGATCGACAACAGCATCTGTGACTATTAGGCACAGCTTAAGGAACACTAAAGGATTTTGGCCACTTTCTCATTTTGCCGCCTGTTTTGGTCATGGATATGTCTTTCCATTCAATATTCTTCTTCCTTGAGTACGTAGTATCACATGTCAGTGCTGACAACGTGGTTGCATGCATCCCTTTACTGCCTGTATTGCTCCAGTGATTTGTCAGAGCACATGCTCTGTTTCCTGTAGTAATTCATCTTGAGAGAGATTGACTCACAGAACCCCTGTATGCCAAGTGGCCAAGGAGGACTACGGGCTCCTCCTCGTATCCTGGCACACTGTCTATATCAACAAACAAAGCTTAGAAATACAGAGTACTTGGAATCCAGATTGGTAAGCAAGCTGTACTGCTCACCTTCAGGATAGAAAAGAGGAAGCATATATAGATAGTTCCAAAGCATGCTCGCAGAGTCTAGTCACTTCATTTCCCAAGACCCTCAGCCTTAGCCCTAAAAAGAAAAACCCCATGGTATACAATGTCCCACAACAACAAAACAGCCATCATCATCGGCGGCAGCCACGGCATCGGACTCGCAACGGCCCAGCTCCTCCAGGACCAAGGCGCCCAAGTCCTCGTCACCGGCCGCAGGGAGTCTTCATGAACAAGCATGTCAAGCTCGTTCAGCGGTTGTTGGCGACAGCATGAAATGATCGTATAGGATAAGTAGTCGAGCCATTAACAGGGTATATTCTTTATTATCACTTCCTGCGCATTTCCCCGCCGAGTCCTTACCGACTGCATCTATCGTGCCTTCCACAGCCTTGCTCTAGGTCATGGAAAGGCAAAACAAAGCCTCCATCAACGCGAGGCACAACACCACCACAAACCCGGAAATACTGTCCAATGTGCCTCTGGTCGTGGGACTGTCAGGCACGCAACAGGCAGCTACCACGCGGTTACAGTTACCTGCAGCTGGCACAGCAAGGTGAACCACAGTTGTTGTCGAAGACCAAGTCTATCTTGTGTTTGCCGACTTGGCAGGATGCCCTGGATAGTCGTATCGAGACTTATTGCGAGGACAGTCCCTTCAAAGAGCCTCGCATCATCCAGACGGGGAGAGCTTATGCTTTGATATTCTTAGATGTCTGTTTAATTCATTAAATCTCTTATCTGACTCAGTGTTATTATTTTATTATTTATTCAATTATATATTTTGATACAGATATGGTCCTTCTAATACCCTGAATTGGTTCGCCCAAGTCGAACTAGGCCGTATAGGACACACGGCATCTATCCGCATTCTGGATCATGTAATGTTCAAACTCCGCCAGGGGGAGGTTGGGCGGCATCACATATTGCCCTTCTTCGCCAACTGCTCTTGCCAATTCGTTCTGGTACCGCGCGGGAAAACCAAAGTCTTTCGGGAATGCCCTCTCGTCTGTTCCTAACACCAGTCTCGAGTTCCTGCTAGACTCCCTTTCTTCGGTCTGGGACGCAAAGTGGCTCTCCAGCAGCCCTTTCCACTCATCTATGCGCCCAAGGCCAATAGAATACACCCCAGAACAAAACAAGAATATGAACCCGTCCCTGAACCCCTTTTCCGCTCCGCGACATATTTCCAGATACCTCTGCAGCCGCTCTAGCGACGGCCTGACGGAAAAGACCGTCCAAAACGGCACCAGGTTGTACCTCAGGGACAGCCACGGCTCCATTACGACGAAGGACTCAACGAGGATTGAACCTGTCGGACGACGAAGTTGCTCCTGCCGCTGGCGGTAGGCATCGGCAACAAGGGGGCTAGCATCCTCCGGGTGGTGATAGTCAAGGTATCTCACCTTGAAGCCATGTTCCTTTGCAAACGCGACGATATCATCTGTCAAGCGCGGTGCGTATCCCCATTCTGCCTCGGGGGCTTCACAGTCCGGCGCGGGTGCATTCCAGTCCGTCTTATGTTTTTGTGAGATTGATTCACCCATTGCTGTTACTGGGAATTTGTGCGAGTCAATGAATCGCTTGACCGCCGGTGAACCGTGGATGTACTCTTTTGGCTCGAGCCCTCCGACTGCTCCACTCTGAAAATAATGGCGATCAGCAACCTTTGTAGAGGACCAATTCAGTCCACATCGAACGAGAATGATCGTCCCGTGGGCCTCCAAGGAGTCTAAAAGGAACCTCTTATATGCCTGCGTAAGCTTGAGAAACTTCACTCTGAAATACGCCATGCGGCTAATCATCAACTGGTCCTGATTCGGATCCGCCATATGGTACAGTTCGATTTCCGGGTTTGCCTCTAGCAGAGTCTGCCCTGCAGCCCTCCCCCACTGCATCTCCGCAGTCATGTCCAGCTGCCCGTGGCGAATCGCCGCTGCTTGTGGTCGCTTGACAGGCATCAGAAGTGTCTGGGGCAACCATGGAATACCCATCGCTGCGTAAAGGTGCGTCAACGCGCCGTTGGTGCTTCCAATCGCCACGGCGGGGTATTTCTGGTGTGCGGGAAAGTGTGCTGTGACTGATTGGGTGATGCTTTCTGCGTCAAATGTCGAGGCTACATCATCCGTGGCTTCACTGGCGCCCACGGTGGCATACACTGTATCGCGTAGATAGGATGGTAGCCAGTTGATGAGAGGCATGGCTGAGGCCAGCGAGGTCGGGACCCCCAATTGCGGGAAGTCGCGGAAGTGCAGATATCGTCCAATTGCACGCAGCATCGACGAGGCAGAGTCAAAGTCTGCGATTCCGTTGAGCTGGACATATACCCGGTCCAGATGATCGGACCGGTTCACGGAAAGTAGCGGGCGCATCTTGATATATTTATACAGCAAGGTTGACCCCATCAAGCCGAGCCCTATGAGGGACTCCCATCCGCCACCGGACCTCTGCCGCATAGTGAACAAGGCCAGCATTGCCAGTCCCAATGTCCAACGGATCAACTGCGATTTCTCTGCGTGCCCCGCTTCCCTGGACTGGTTGATCTCCGTCACCTGGTCCAGAATCTCCGCCCCCGCGCGTCGAATCTCGCTGTCATCCTGAACCAGAAAGTAGCGCAGCACAATCCTAGACATCAGCTCCGTTGCCGAGTAATTCGCCGTGTGGCCAGTTTTCTTCAATACATAGTGCACCGCATTGGGCATATTTGCCGCCAACTCCGCGACCCAACCGCACGGAGCGACAGGGTCCAACTCACAACTCAACAGCAGCGTTGGACTTTCGAGCCTCTGCAGTGCATCCATGGTGCGGTACTCCGTCGTCGCCCTGACCATCGCCACCACCCTCGCCAATCCAGCCCGCCAATAATCCCGAATCATGATGGCGGTCATTGAAAGCGGCTCGTTCCTACTGTTCGCGGAGAGCGCACGTAGAGTCTTGAACACAGACTGCCGACTTTTATCCCTTGTCGGGCCCTGCAGCACCAGCCTCTCGACCCTCGCCGGCCAGCGAGAAGCGAACTCGGCAATGACCTGGCAGCCCAGCGAGTTGGATACAAAATGCGCGCGTCCTATACCGGCAGCGTCCATCCAGTCGCGCAGCCCCTGCGCCAGCTGCGCTATCGAAACCTCGTCGTCACCCTTCCGCAATGCGTTTGTGGAGCGCCCGAACCCGGGTAGGTCGGGGATGAACACGCGAAACCACGGTGCAAGATGCCTCCCGAGGTCCTGGAGGTAGCTGCTGGCCACTACCATTCCATGGACGAGAACGACGGGGGGTCGCTCGTAGTAGGCTTCCGACTGCAGCAGTTGCTCCCGTTTGAAGGGGTCCCTGACTTTGGATACAGCGTCATGCTGAGCGAATGGGGGGACCGGGGAGGTTAGAGCGTGCAGCTCGGCCTGGTAACCGGGGACGTGGTAAAAGGTGGACTGTAGGCGAGTATTTGGATTGAAGTCGATTTCCGCTGACATCCTGGCGGTGACAATAAGATAATGGGCGATGTAATGATGGCAGGCAAGCACTGGAATATACATAGTAGCTCCCTTGCTATCACATTAAGTATGTAGTAATTGATGTTTATAACATCGTGATGTCATTCATCTGTCTGTCTGCGGGAATGAGGGCGTGATCCACTGACACTCAACTCGGTCCCTACTAGGATTTATTTTAAACTATTTAAAGCGATCAGCCTCTTTAATAAGGCATAGATAGAGTTCTTGATAGTTTTAATCTCTACAACTGGAGCAGCTATAGATTTAATAAGTCCTGATAACACATACAAGGATTAGATCCAACCCACTTTTGCTAAGGTAGGTACGCTATTGGTTTCCCCATAGGTACTTTGTCTCTCTTGTTTTAAGTTCTTCCAACAAAAATAACAGGAGATAGAGTCACCATAACTGGACGAAAGATAAGGATCGTGCATCCAGCCTTTAAAAAATTCGATCGAGTCTAATTGGCAATCCTCAACGTGGTCAGGAAATCCTGAGGTGGACCATCAGAACCTCGGGGCTATAGTAGGGGCGACTGTATTAGTATATATTTTAATGCCAAGAAAAATATAATACCATACCTACCTGCAGTCTCAATAACACCAGGCCAGGTGCTCTATGAGATGGATGAGATGGCGGTCGGTGAGGCGTCCCACCGAGACCTACTTGCTAAGTCCTTGTCGTACCCTAATCCTCAGCTAAAATCAAGCAAGTCCATAAACAGCAACAATACTGTGTAATGGGAGGCAGACTTCACAGCCATGACTATGAAATGATATCCCCTGCTCATGCTGTAGGTGGAGTGGCCACAGAAAAGACCTCTGGTTCATCCAGCAGGGGCTAGCCACCAGGCATTCCAGATACACAGCATTGTATTGCACACAGACTAATTTAATACAGCATAAGGTTGCTGCAACTCCTTGCTCTTACCAAGTGCTTGTGACATATGTCCACTATAATAACAAAATAATAATCATCCCCAATAAATTTAAAATATCAAAATATATCTCTTTCCTATACATTAAATAAACATAGGTGCCCGGGTCTTGTTAATATCGGGCGTTAAGTGGGACTATGTAGGTGTCATGTGATTACAGTAAGACCAGCAGGCAAAATGACAGTGCTATCGGTACCTAGAGTCAACCTCCATATCATCAAGCACCCCGTCCCCGCCAACACCATGGCATCCCAAGACTGGAACGCAAGCCAATATCTCAAATTCAAAGCCGAACGCACCCGACCCGCCCGCGACCTCCTAGCCCAGATCCCCCTGCAGTCCGCAAACCGGATCGTAGACCTAGGCTGCGGGCCGGGCAACTCCACCGCGCTCCTCCTGTCCCGGTACCCGACAGCGCAGATAACCGGAATCGATTCCTCCGCGGACATGATCCGCCAAGCGCGACAGACACTCCCAGATGTCGAGTTTACAGTGTCTGACCTAAGAGCATACCACCCTGCCGAAGACGAAAACGTAGACCTTTTCTTCTCCAACGCCGTCCTGCACTGGCTTCCGGCGGACGAGCGCCTCGAGCTCATCAAGCGTCTAATCCAGTCTCAGCCCGCAGGCGGGGTCTTTGCGTTCCAGGTCCCCGATAACCTGGCTGAAGGGACGCACGTCGCGATGCGGGAGACAGCAGTTAACGGTCCGTGGGCGGAGAAGTTGAGGACCGTTCAGCGAGGACGAGATGAGTTCCAGTCACCGCAGGAGATCTATGATGCGTTGAAGCCGCTGTGTGCGGAGGTTAATGTGTGGCATACGCATTACTATCATTCTCTGGAGGGGCATGGGGCGGTTGTGGAGTGGGTGAGGGGGACAGGGCTCCGGCCGTTTATTGATCCGCTGAATGGGGAAGAGAGGGAGGCGTTTCTGGAGGAGTACTTGGGTCGGTTGGAGAGGGTGTATCCGGGGTCGGTGGATGGGAGGGTGTTGGTGCGGTATCCGCGGTTGTTTGTGGTTGCTAGAAAGTAATTACAGCTGGCAATGATGATAGGGAACGTTGAATATGGTATTGCTGGTATGAGGTGCGGATATAGATATACACAGATTCACGCTATAGAACCCTTACACAGTCATAGGCATCTTTTAAACCCTAATGACAACCTTGCCCATATGCTTCCCGGCATTAAGATATTGAAACGCAGCCTCCGACTCTTCAAAGTCAAACACCCTGTTGTCGAGAAGAGGCCGCAACGGGACCTTCCTTTCTTCTAGGAAGTTGCATAAATCCTGCTGTTCGGATTTCGAGCCCGGAAGTATGCCCCTAAATCAGATCAGCTTAATCAGTACACCATTCTACCCGACCAAACGACGCTCGGCGTCGTATTTCACTGGCGGAGGAAAGGGGGAAGGGGACAGACTTCATAACCGCATTCTTAAGCAGCAAAGGTCCCAGCACATCAGGCTGTTCGGATACTGCGAACCCGCCTAGAAAGCCGACCAGAGAAACGAGGCCCCGGCGGGCCAGCGAGTCAAGGCTTTGCGGGATCGCCGTCGGGCCTACGTTGTCGATTACCACGTCGACGCCGCGGCCGTTGGTGAGGATTTTCGCCTGCTCGGCCCAGTTCGTGTGCGTTCTGTAATTGATTGTCTGCACGACACCCGGTTCGCCGAGCGAGCGCGCAGTCTCGAGCTTCTCGTCTGAGGATGAGGTGATGATGGGGCGGATGCCCGCGGCAAGGCAGATTAGGAGCGCGAACATGCTGACGCCGCCGGTTCCTTTTAGAGTTAGTTTTTATTTTTATATATATATATAGGCTTAGGGCAGGAAACAGAGCGGAATCGGGTCACCTTGTAGTAAAGCAGTCCCACTCGACCGCGGCATACCAAGTGCCTTCCATGCCGTCGTCCCAGCGCAGGTAATACAAGCCGCCTGACACCATAAGTCAGCCATCGATACCTCCACTACAAATGACTATCATGCCGCAGCAGCAGGGGACATGTCAGGAAAACCCACCTCCTCCCAAGAAATCCCCCCCGGCAAAGGCACCAACACCTCCTGCTCAAACACCGCATACTCCCTCAGCACGCCATCAACATCGCCGCCCAGAGCCTCCATCTCGTCCTCGGTGCCGGTGATATTCTTCAAATCAAATATCGGAGCGACACGATCCCCGCGCACGAAGTCCGTCACCGCCGATCCGACGGCGATGACTTCCGCCGCGCAATCGGAGGCCGGAATCCCGCGCTCCTTGACCGGCACGGGATACTTGCCGTGCAGCATTGCGACGTCGCGGTAGTTGAGCGAGACGGCGTGGATGCGGAGGAGGACTTGGGTGGGTGCGAGGGCGGGGATGGGTTCGTGGGTTAGTTCGATGGTGGTGCCGTCTTGGGTGCGCCGGAAGGCTTTGGTGGTTGTGGGGGTGGCCATTTTGGTGGTGTTGTTGGGTGTCGATGTAATTATGTATACTATAGTATGTGTGGGTGTTATTGGGTGCTGTGCTTTACTTCCAGATCAATGAGCGGGTGAGCGGTCTGGCTTTATGTATTTATTGGGTGGGGTTGATAAAATGAGCGAACAGGGGAGAATCCATCATGAGTAAGCGAGACTCAACAGCATTTGTAATGGTGGAAGAAACGCTTTGACAGTAGCTAGTGTACACAGCTCAGGAGCGAGTTCGCCGTGATATCATGGGCTTTACTAATGGGGACAACGGAGCTCCCACCGGGCTGTCCGCCGCAGATCCACCGGCGTCTCCCACTTCCCGTTGTGACTGTTCTTGTAGGAGACTGACCGGATAGAAAAGGGAATGACATGGATTGGATTAGAATTACAGTGTATCCTGCGAGTTACAATTCCCGTCGTCTTTATACTCTGGGCTAGGGTTACTTTAATTAATCTACCCCTGCTATTTGGCTGCTGGGCAGAGATGAGCTAGAGGCACTCCTCGACCGCCTCGATATATCTTCTAAACAACGAACGAAAGAAAAGAAAGAGATTCATAATATTGCAGAAGTAGTGCAAGCAGATGATATACTAAGCTATACTATACCTGCTGTACATGAAGCTATTGCTAAGAAAGAAAAATAAAGTTCATGCTGTGTAAGGAAATAGAATCAGAATCTTATATATTAGTTACTATAATTACAGCAATAATAATACATATGCACCCCAGTACACCTGCCTATTGCCGGTTACCACTGTTCAGGGTAAAGAAGGGATGAATTTTCCCAACTCAAATTTCCCAACCTGAGTAGTTCACTTCACTGGTTCAGGTCCTTTGCAGCAACCTCAAGCAGGTTGTCACCACCAAGGGCGTTCTGTGTGTAACGCGCGTTGAACTTGAGGATCTGCTTGACCTTGTTGTAGGACTGAACATTGAGCGGCAGAGGCTTGGTGCTGACATACCAAGCAACACCCTCACTGCACGGCGGAGTAGTAAGAGAGCCAGAGTACTGGTAAATGCCGTGGTTGTAAAGGTGTTGAGTTAGGTCGTGGAAATCCAGATGGCCTGTCTGCGTGAAGGCGCCGGGGGCAGCGATGTCATCAATGTGAGCGAAGACGGTGTCGAAGAGAGGGAAGGAGAACCCGAACTGGGAGAGCTGGAAGAGGAATCCGACAACAGCGATGTTACTCTCTGCTGGATGTTAGTCAAACTGCACGAGGAGAAAGAGTTGGATCTTGAAGGGGATTCATATCGGGGGGGGAAGGGGGAGGAGGAGATAGTTTAGAGCTCTGGGACACGTACCGTCATCTTCGAAGACAAAGTGTGCCTCCATGGGGAAATACTCCTCATTAACACGGTGCTCGCTAGGAGTGTGGAAGTGAAATTGAGACAGCTCGTAGGTCTTGTTGTCCACAGCAAGAGAGCCATTCGTCAAGACAACCTCGAGCCCCGAACCCAGGTTCTCGAACTTGATGCCTCCCGCACTCGGGATGTCGAATTTCAAGGACCCGGGAGTGACATAGTCAATCTCATTGGTGACAATGTCAATGGGAGATTGGTTCTTGCCCTTGGAGCAGTCGCCGTTCTTTTCCTTGTCAAGGCCATACCAGTTCGTGGGTCCACCGAGGTTGGTATAGTTGTAAGGGTTGATGTCAACCACGCCATCCGCGGAACGAGGCAGCAGCGAGGTGCCGTGGAGGCATGAAGCCGTGGCAGAAGCAACCAAGGGAATGACGGCGGCGATCTTCATTGTGATGGGCTGCAACACAGACTAGGAGAGGAAGAAAAAGGGAGGGAATTTTCCTGAATGAATGACTCCTGAGAGGATGGATGTCTTTGCTTCGTCAGGGAATTGAAGGACCTTGCTAGCATTTTATACTTCTGCGAACCCTATCCATGGCCGCAGTCGACTCGTACGGGAGTACGGCACAGTTCGGTGGACACTATACTCTCAGCTCTCGTCCGAAGATCTCTGGTTCGAATCCTTCGCGGTCACAGTCCGTGTAATGGTGCGTATTGCACTTAGTGACTTGCCGATGGAGATGCGAGCTGAAGAAGTCTTCAACACTGTGGGACGGGTGGAGCTTGGATCTCTCTATTATATAAGGAAATAAGCAATAAGCGTGGGCCTAAAAGCCATGATCACATAGGGAACATTCAAAGCAGATGCCCTGCGGGCACTTGCTGCATCAAGTTCATGATCTCTGCTTGACATATCTGTATCTTAGGGGCGTTTACTCTTTTGTCTAGGCGAGTTCATCCGAGAGCTGGTTGTCCATGCGGCTCATATACCGTAGTCGACGACAGTAAACCAGAACCGTCCTTAGAAATGCTCCCCAACCTTGTACCTGGCAACACCACCGATCTGCATGGCTGGCCGGAGATTAGTTCTACTGCGTAGTGCTAAGACGTAAGAAAATCTCCACTACGGTTCAAACAGACCCAAGGGCAGGGCCAGAGAACCAGAGTACATAAACCATGAACAGAATGGATGGCCATAGAGCCGATCGTGGGTCGAAAAAAATCGATCTCGCTTATCTCGGGTATATTGAACGTGGGCCGAGAGGCAACCAAATTTAGTATTTGAACGGGAAAACTCAAGCAAAATACTAAGCCTTGGCTACAGAATGCTTAGCACGCAGTGAGATTGCACATCTACCGGAACCACTCCCGTCGCCTGGTCGACGGCATACAGGTTTGCTGTTCTTCTCCCGAGCTGGAGAAGTCATGGAATATATCGTGACCACCGCAGAGGATAATAACCCCATGCTGTAGGGGGTGCCGAATGTTACCACAACCCTGGAGAGGAAATGGTATCGTAACAATTCACGAGTGGATATGCATCCGCTTCGCAGGAAATAACCTCCAGCCTCGCAGTCTGATGCTCCCAGCTACACGAGAGACCGAACTTCTCCGCCTGTTTGGTAGTGGGCTGAATACGGCAGATCTCATTTTGTATCCGCGAGTAAGGCTGGGTCTGGATAGGATATGGACCGATCTAGGCCACGAGTGGTAGACGGTCTCTCCCTTTTGCTGTTCATTGGGTTGTCCAGCAGAAACAATGGGTTCCTAGGTAATTCTCCCAAATACTCGGGACACTAGGTTTCTCCGCCTGTTCGGTGGTGGGGTGAAAAATTTCTACGACACCTATCCTCCATGAAAAGCTTTCTAGAAAAGACCTTAGAGTTCAGCTATACCTCAGTAAAGAGGCCCTTCACCTGGTAGTAGACGACCCTGGTACACTATGCTAGAGCTTGATACAATCCAGGAATGAGCAAGAAGATAACTGCTACCAGTTAACTTTTCGAGGCATCGAAAGACACTCCAGAAGATTTCCCAGTGGTCATGTTCTACGGATCGCCCTTGATTTTCCCAAGTTTGGTCAAAATTAATGCAATGTTTGGTGGACCAGTAAACGATCAATGTCGGGCCTCCAGTCGGGCGTATTGACCAGGTTCTGTATACTAGTCATGCACGGATGTACAAAAGTCAAATCAGTAGACTGGCTACAACATACCGGTAACTCGGTCATGCACCTTGCCGAAGGTGGAGAGGAAGAATTTCACATAGCCATAGCCCTTGATATTGCTCGAATTGGGACAAAGATGGAAAATCATTACATTCACACAGAGTCACAGCAGGTCAGGTACCAGTTGGGTGACTACCATGCTTAATCATCTACCATTATCCTTGCACGGCCTGTCAAATTCAGATTCAGGTAGCTTCCATGGCTGTCCTGGAATAAACACATTTTAAGTTGAAGCCAGCACAGCCCAGTTGGGTAGATCTGTAGTTCATCCATTGATGCTCAGTCCAGTACTACAATATCCGCTGGGATGGTAGCTTCATCATACCCTCACCTCCCCATCAACTTTTCTTTACCGACAATTGTCAATCGGAGAGATAACCCAGTTGTATTGGCACATTCAATTATGGCGAGACCTTCCTGAATACCAGGCTGGATGAAAGGAGGCTTTCCGGGCATATTCGCACTTGCGGCCACATTTATAGTTGCAATGGGGCCCGGAACAAAGCCAGTTTCACCGAAATTATAGATATCTTCATCCAGAATCGCCCATCCATTTTTTGCCTGGGTTTTGGTGCACATCGAACGTTCTGATTTAGGCTTGACTACGCTTGAGATCACACTCTGTAAAGGTACTGGGCTTGTCAGGTACTATGCCGCTAATGCAACATGCCATTGAGGCACAGCAAAGCCTCACCAAGTCTACAATAGGTCGAGTATCCCATAGCCCTGTCAATCAAGCCATATTTAAAACCAGTATAGTCCTAATCCTTCTTCATGAAACATAAATGCCAGTCATTCTACTCTAAATCCGCTCTGGCTAAGAGACATGGCAAGAAAACACGCGACCACAGGCCCGGAAGTCAAGGTCAGATATTATATATACCGGATTCCTAAATACTCCTCCCACCTCAGTTACGCCTCAATACGCAGCAGACCTTGTGAATCCCAGAATTATACTTATTCCAGGAATCTAACAATCCAACAATAGCATTGGAGCAACACAGATATCAAGGATATGTAATGAATAGATGATTGTCTTAGAAACCTCCTAACAAGCTATGCCTTGGAGATTCAGCAATCAAGAACACTACTTTGAGTATCAATGTAACCAGGGGTTGAAACACACTAAGGCTTGCTATAGCTAAGTGCTTATTTAAGATTAGTTAAATGCAGGGACTAGAATATTTAACAGGCACCAAACACTAATAAACTGCATGTAACAATATTGAAACAGTGGCTTGCCATGAAGGGTTGGTAGAAATGCGACCATTTATGTTTTTAGCAGCAGTTATTATCATCCATAGGTCCTCGTCTTCTCGTCGTAATCAAAGCTCCCACCGGTCTCCCACACCCATCCATTTCCGGTCTGGCTTGTTGTACCTGGTAGGGATACAAAAGGGAATCACTGGGAGTGGAACCTGCAGGCCAGCTCAGGTCAGCAGATTGTCTTTTTATTCTGGCTTGCGGTCGCCTCATAATCACAGTTTGGACGTTTGTTGCCGCATAAACATTTATATTTATTTATAAACTCTCCCTCCAGGACAAGCCCCTGCACCAAAACTAAATACACTAAAATCAAATCAAAAGCCAATCCCTCAGACCAAAGTTAAATATCACCCCTCCAACCCAGCAAGAACATCCCAATCGCTCTGTCCCTGCCCTCCATCCCCTCCCTCCGCCTCTGTCTCGGTCTCAGCCTCCTCTACACACCGAGCACACGCACACCGAAACCGAAACAGCCCAGACAAATACTCCCTCCTCTCGTGAAGTCCAACCACGCGACTCAGATCGAAATACGATATGCAGCATTCCTCCCCGGCCGCGATATCCCGCCCCGCTGTGAACACCATCCGGCCATTCTTGTCGGGTTTGTGGATCACCTGGCCACCTGTTAGCATGGGACTATTTACTGTAGAATTCCTAGTCCGACGGCCAATGGACGAAAGGAGGGGAAAAAAAGATGGACATACATTCGGCACACAAGAATGATTCGCGATCGAGGCGCGCGGATATACCGCCGCGCCGAACTGCTCGCCTCTGCCTGTGTCTCTGTCTCTCTCTCTGTCCTTTGATGCTGTTCCAGCTGTATCTTCCTTATTCCCAGATCCAGATCCAGATACTGCAGATCCTGCAGGCGGAGGAGGAGGATTAACACCCGTCTCACGCGGATACAGCCCAAACGAATTCGCCTCCTCCTGACAGATCAGTCCCAAGATCTCCGCATTCGAGAGCCCATGTCCGAGAGACGAAGACGAGAGGTACTTCTTCACCAAGACCGTCCACTCGCGCACCTGCGCGTGCGACCAGGTCTCCGTTGTCCCACACAGGGAGGAGATGGCTTCCCAGCCGGATTTGAACGTCGACAGGTTTCCCGTTAGCGTCCGGGATTGGCGTTCGGAATTGAGAGTAGAATCAGATACGGAGTTGTTGGTGTTGGTGGTCTCGGCATGCCGTCTTGCCAAAAGCCGCACAATAATCCAGAGCATGCCAAAGACATACTCGCCGCGCTTGGAGCGGATGGAGTCGGTATATTTCCGCAGCCAGAGACATTCGAACTCATGTCGCGACTTGTCCATCTCCTGGCAGGTGGGATCGCACCAGCGGACGTCGGCGGTGCAGCGGTTCGGGCATTTCGGACTGCTGCTGGTGGTTGGGCGGGTCAGGCGGTTGCATTGGGGGTTGCTGCAGGGGATTTTGTCGTCGGTTTCGGTTTGTTCTGATTCTACGCCTGGGTGGTGATTGTTGCTGTTCGTGGTGTTGAGTTCTGGATGGTCCGGGTCGGGTCGTCGGCTGGGCGTCGGGATGAGTGCGTAGGGCGGGTCGAGGAGGAGGAGCTCGCCTCGTTGGATGCGCTGGGAGGCGAGCAGTTGGCGGCCCTTTTGCGGGTGGATGCTCTGGGTGAGATGGGGGTGGACCCAGGGGAGGAGCATGCTGCCTAGACTAGTACCTATGGAGGGAGTACCTTGAATATCTAAGGTAGGTATACGGAGGCTTCTACCGTAAGTGCGTACAGTCCCGGAATTACAAAGTCTGCAAGGAAGGGGATCTCTGGATGTGAAGAATTTCATCTGGGTGGATCTCCCTTTTGTCAGGATTAGGAATTCAGGGACACTGATGGATGAGGTCCACTCTGTGCCGGTGGATTGGGTCTGCGATGGCCGGATGGCTGTATCATCATTGGTTCTGCGGATGGGTTAGGGCTATCTTGAAGCTGGAATTCTCGATCGGGTTCGCCGAGTGGAGCTGGGTTTGCCGTGTGGCAAATCGAGCCGATCTGATAGGTGGTACTGCTAGAGACTGCTAAATGCTTTGTTAAGCTTGTTGATATACTATATTATGGTGGTCCCTGGACATTAATAGTAAAAAAAGTGGCTCGAGGCAAGGTTAATAGTGACGCATGCTGCAACCCGGGGTGGGGGGATCATTGTCTGCTGAAATACATTCAATAAGCAGCACGTATCAGTCCTCCTGCTGTTAGAAAATTGATTGTATAGCTTATTGGGTTTGAGTGAATCCATTTCCTCCTGTGGCAGGGAAAGCCGAACAGAATTCCCTTTTGGGTGGAATCCCTGGTCCTCCGACGGGTACGGTAGGCGATCATAGCTAGCTAAGGCACTTGAGCAAAGTTGGCAATGGAAGTTATTCGTCCGGATTTTATTTTACAAGATAGCTCTGGGAGACGATTCTGGAAGTAAATATGATTGATATGTTCAGAGTTGATGTCATTAATCGCCAGGGGCATGGTCTTGACAGAAGATTACCGCATAAATCGACATTGATTTAAAAAGAGCAAAACCCCAGTACCTAGACGCCACTATGCTGAAAATGCAACAAGAAATACTCGACGAGATCGTAATTACACGGCCGCGTATGCATCCAAAATGAATTCAACATGAGAAGATATAAGTGTCACCGATCAACCGGGCTTCTTATACTCATACCGCCGCCAGTTATCGGCAATCCACCACTCAGTCATATGCGCGGCGTCTCGCGCCCAGCGCACAACCTCCGGTTCCCACGGCCGGTCATCTCGCTCCAGCCGGCCGGGCGAGAATGTAATGGGGGGAGGCGGCGGCGGCGGACGATGTCCCGGGCCATGATGCGGACCACCGTGCATCTGCGGAGGGGGCGGCGGCGGATGGCCATCAAACCAGGAATCGGCGTGGCGCCTCTCCTCCTGATCTGGCCGTTCATCACCATACCGATCCCACAGCTCATTCGTCAAATCAAAGAAACTGAAGCTGGTGACGGGATCTTTCTCCTGCGGATCGCGCTCGATGTCCGTGAACCGCCATTCCACGTCGTCGATCAAGGGGATGACGATCCGCCAGGCGGGTTTCGCTGCGGAGCGGACGGCGAGCCAGGAGCCGCCGGTGTTCATGACGGAGAACTGCCAGTCCTGCACGCCGTGTGCTTCCTGGTACAGCGGGCGGATGAGCGACTGGCCTTCGTACAGGCCGCGGATGTCCTTTGCGGCTTGGGTGGAGTTCGGTCCCAACGAGGAGGATTCGATGAGGAGGTCGATGATTGTCGGGACGATTTGGAGGGAGATCACCGGGTCGGAGATATTGATGGAGGGGAGTTTCGGGTGGGCGAGGACGAGGGGAACTTGAAAGCTGCCGATGTGCGGGTTGGAGTAGGGGGTTATGCCGCCATCGTTGGGGAGTGAGAGACCACTATCACACTGTCAGTTTCCTTATAACATAGTATCGGCAAGGGACGTACTGGTCGCCGGCCATTGCCAGTAAAGTCTCATTGGCAATTCCCTTCTCCTCTAGGATGTCCAAGATCTGGCGGAGCCACCGGTCGGCAAAGCCAATGGTGTTCAGATACCGGTTCATGTCGTTGTTCTTTCCGTCAAACGATGGGCCCATGATATTCTCGTACTCGTCGTCCGGCATGCCCCACGGGTGATGCGTTGTCCCTGTCAGATGAGTAAGGAAAAGCCGGGTGTGGTTCTTCTCCGCGTCGTCAATCGCATCTCGGAGGTAGTCCGCAAGCTCCGTATCCGGGTAGCCGTAGTAATTGACCTCCTCGTACTTGAGCGGGTAGTGCCTCGCCTTGGGATCCTCGATCCTCTCCTTGGTGTAGATCTCCGTGAAGCCCATTTTCGGAGTTAGCTTGTCCTGATAGTCGTACGTGTCCGTGACGGATTGCATCCAGACGGAATGCCACGGCCACGTGCGGTAGTCAGTGTCGTTTGTGATGTCGGCTTGATGGCTGAGCGCGTTGGCGACATGTGGCATACATGGCTGGTATATATGATGTGAATACTCTCGGTTGAAGTCGGCGACCAGCGGTGAGATCCCGCACACCGTGCCAGCCAGACTCTTGATCGTATATGTTCCGGTAGTGAATGCATTGCTCGCGCTGATGCCCCCGTAGGACTTTCGCTTCCCCTCGCGGTACTTGTCGAAACCGGAGTCGAAGCCGGTCAAGTACTCGGCGGTGCGGGTGAGGTTGGACACGGTCTTCACCGCACTCTCCGGCATGTCATGTCCGTCAAAAGACTGGACAATCTTGTCCCACATGAACGAGCCATTTCGCAGGGGAAAGACGTCTGCGCGGGTACTCTCTAGCTTGAGCAGAATGACGTGCTTGATCGATACGTTTCCACTGGACAAGACGTCCTGCAGCGAGTCCAGCACCGGTTCCTGCAGATTCGACATATGCAGTGGGTCTTTGGACGGACTGTAGTGTAGCCGATCGTCCTTCCAGTCCTCAAACCCCGGGAGGGTCTCGTTCGGCATCCAATCCCAGGCCGGCGGCTTCGCAAGGGAAGATTTGTCCTCGAGCCACGCGTAGTCCGGAATATTCCCGGCTTGCTCTCCTAACGTCGCACGGTACATCCCCGCAAACGGGGTCAGCGGCAGTGCTCCGGACAAGAAGATGTACGACGGATACCGCGGACGCACGGCGCGGAGGGCTACCAGAAGGCCCAGCGGCAGCCAGACGAAAAGGCGTCTGGTCATGGAAATGTGCTTCGCAGGCTGCGGCGGGGAACCGGTGTTCAACAGGTGCGCCGATTCCTCGTCATCACTCTTATAGTCCTGATAGTCCTCACATGCGATCTGCTCGTATACCTCTGGGTCCGGCAGGGGTTGGTTCCGTAGCCGGATCCTGTGGATTCTGGCATGGATGAGGTTGTATATCGGATTGAACACGAGTTTGAACGGCTCGGCGAGGGTATGGAGGATTCCCCCGACGACCCGGTGGACGAACGGGGCAACGAACCACGCGGCCACGGCGAGGATTCCCTCGACGATGAGGAAGCCGGTCAGCCCGGTCAGCAATGTCCGAATGGCGGCCGCATCGCGGTGAAAGGTCGTAGCCTGTCGCCAGTTGATCTCGGCGCCGGCCGTGACGTAAAAGGAGATATTCGCGGAGGCCATTCCGGACATGATCAGACTAGGAGACTCAATGTCAGCATCACTTCATGGCACCTGAATAGCAAAATACCTGAACGGAACAACCCAGACGGCCGCGAGAGCGTCCAACCACCGCCAGGGAAACTTCTGTGTGAGGATGCGAAGCAAGAACGTAAAAGCGACATCCTGGGTGAAGAAGGTAACCGCCCAGAGCAGGAACTTGGCAGTCGGCAGGGAATGAAGATGGGCATAGAGATGCAGCGACTTGGCGGCGAACAGGGCAAAGCAGGCCAGGGTGAAGAAAAAGCGACGGGTCCAATTCCAAAAGGCATCGAAGAAGTCAACAGGCGACGACCGGAGACGGGACCAGAGAGAGGAGCAGCTGCGGAACAGCCGGAGATGTTGGACAGATCTCATCTTGGTCGTCGCAAGGCAGCAACGAGGTCACACATACTCATCCGTGTCTTTTGACCGAACCGATGTCGACGGGGAGGGGAGAGAAGAAGAAAGAAATGCAGAACTCGATGGACTGAGATGACTCCGCCCACTAAGGAGGCGCACCTTCATCCTGTTTTTCTTTGAATTTTTTTTTTTTTTTGCTGGACTATTTTAGCGGCGACAACGTGGAGCAGCAGGTTTGAGGAGGATGGCAATTTCGGCACCCAACACGAGCCCAGCCTTGGATGGAAATTGGACCCTGGAACCGTTGAAGGGGTCAGTCTCTTGGTGGTCTGCAAGGTTAAGTTTTGCATTGGCACCCTCCCTTTCCTCTTCATCAGATATCTTCAATCCTTACCCAAGGTAGTGTTGACAGTCGCCACTCCGTCTCCTGTCCCCTTTTCCCAGTGTCCCACTCTCTGGTCTTCTGGAGCTGGGTCTGGTTTCAACGAAGCTCGTGATCTCCTTCTCCTTGGGGCAACTCCGTCGCACCAATCAGAGCCCCTGAAAACCTGAGCCTCGATGGCGGGTCCGTGGCTGGCTGCCTGATTGGCTGCTGCAGGGTGCGGCTGTTTCAGGGAGTTTTTCTCCGGCCGAGGTTGGCCTACGGTTGACCAGGCACCAGAGAGAGATACCAAGAGAGTCTGAGATAGTCCTTTCTCAAGATCATCATGATCCTCTGCCGCTACGGACCGTTGCAGGCTTGACTCTTGCTTGACTACGTTGATCCGGATCTCCTGCCATCCAACCCTCCAGGAACATGGAACTGCTGAACTGAAATCCAACCGGCCCCGGTGAAGTCATGACAGCGGGTGAGCCCAGCCCACCAGACCTGGCCCAGTCAGACATTGCCTCCCCACTGGAGCCATCCTGCCCAATGCCAAGGTGCCTTTTAGAAGTTAAGAAACAGTGACAAGAATGCGGAGAACACGTTCCAGAGTCAAGATTAGGCAACTTTCGATGAGTCGGACCACCTCGGTGAAAATTATAAGTATAATATTCTACTATTATAAACCAAATGACGAAAAGAACCTCGAATCCAAATCCTCCTGTCTCAGTCTCAGTCTCGGTCGAAGGTCCAACACAGCCCCGCCTCCACCAACCCAAGAATAGTCACCAACTCCGACCTCTAGGCTAGTGCAGTAGGCTAGTATACTAGCTAAGGTAGTAGTAGTGGTCTACCGCCGCCTCGTGCCCTGAAAATAGTATCTTCCCGCCAGCGCCGCCGCCCCGAGCCCCAAAAGCAGCGTCGACTTGTGCACCGGCCACACTTCCTCAACGTGGCCGATCTTGGTCTCTTGCCGCCGGACATACTCGTCTTTCCCGTCTCCCTCGATCACGTAGTCCGTCCACCGCACCTTGGACAGCCCCTGCTGGTACTCCACCACCGTGCCGGGCCAGTTATTCGTGATCCGACCGTCCGCCGTCTTATACCAGCTGTTGCAGCTCGGGTCGGCAAACGTAGTCTTCGCTAGGCGCTCCTGCAGCTCCTTGTTGAATTCGCGGACAACATCCTCCTGCGGTTGGAGGGCGATGGCCCCGCCTTTCGCTTTCGCCTGGAGGACCGGCTCCAGCAGGGCGGCCAGGTAGCGGCTCTGCGCCTCGATCATGAGGATGATCGAGTTGTGGCCTGTCATATCAGCGTGGCTCTCTTCCACACCGCGGAAAAAACTCACCAAGATTCGTATTGGGGCCGTAGAGGAGGCCGAAGTTCGGCATTCCCTCCACCGTCACGCCGTAATACGCGGTCGCGCCGCCCTCCCAGATCTCCGACAGCGGACGACCACCAGCACCGTAGATCTTGATCGGATGCAGGAACTCGACGGTCCGGAATCCGGTTGCATACACGATGAGATCAAACTCCGTGTGCTCTCCGTCGGCCGTCTCGATCCCGGTCTCGGTGATGCGCCCGATATCGCGAGTCTCCAGGTGGACGTGCTCCTCATTGAGAGCCGGGTAGTAGTTGTCCGAGATCAGGACACGGCGACAACCCGGGGCGTACGTCGGAGTCAACATGTCCCACATCTCCGGCTTGTCCGGGAGACTCTTCTTCAGATGGGTGGTGGCGATCTCGCGCATCTGCTTCGAGAAGTTCGAGTCGGGCTTGACGATCGCCTTGTGTGTCTGCTCACGGAAGAACATCATGAAGGAGCGCTTGCAGTTGCGGATGAGCGGTACCGAGAGGAGCGCCCGCTGCAGCGAATTCACCGCGCTGTCGCTGCGGGGCACAATCCACTGCGGCGTGCGCTGGTAGATGGAGAGATGCGCCGCCTTCTTCGCGACCTCGGGGATGATCTGCACCGCCGTTGCGCCTGCAGACCGTTAGCTCTCGCTCTAGAACCAAGATGCCAGAAGGCGAAAGCAAACACACCGTTTCCAATCACAGCAACCCGCTTCCCTGAAAAATCATACGTCCAATCCCACCGCGCCGAATGCATACTCTTCCCCTTGAAGTCGTCAACGCCCGGAAGGTCCGGCCACCGCGGCATATTCAACTGCCCGACGCCCGAGATAAACACGTTCGACGAAATCTCGTACGAGCTCTGGAACTGGCTATCCTTGGCTCCGGACACGCTCACCCGGACCTTCCACTGTCGCGACGCATCGTCCCACCTCGCCTCGTCGACGGTCGAGTTGAACCGGATATGCGGATACAGGCCGTACTTCTCGGCGACACCGGTCAGGTAGCGGTGGATCTCCTCCTGGCTGGGGTATTCGCGCGTCCAGTCCGATTTCTGCTCGAAGGAGTAGCTGTACAGGGTGCTCCAGACTATTCAGGTCAGCATACTACTTCACTAACATGGTGCGAGAAAAAAAGAAGGCGAGAATAGGTACCGTCACAAGCACACCCAGGATACTTATTATCATTCCACGTCCCGCCAACCGCACTGCCCTTCTCGAGAATCACGAAATTGCGCTGTTTCTTCCGGAGCAAGTCGATCGCCATGCACATTCCTGCCTCACCCTCACTCGTTAGCCTCATTCCCTCCCCTCTGACTCTCCTCCTAGACCGTCAATTCGGACACGGGTATACAGTAGACGCACCCGAAATCCCAGCCCCTACAATCACGACCGTAGACTGGGTATAGTCATTATTCCCGACGGGGTGATTAAACGAGACGGTCATTTTGGCCGTCTCTCGCTTGCTAAACCCTCGTTCCTGGAAAAGGTAGTAGGTCCAGTTGATATCGATAGGTGTATAAGAATGTCGCAGTGAGAAAACAAAATTGAAATTAAAAAAGAAAAAAGAACAATAATACAATTCCCTTGTCCAGGATTAATTCACAAGCAGGCAACTCAGCCCGAGGCCCGGGCTCCCGGGTGGGAAATTCATCTAGATATGCACTCAGTTTCCCCGCATGAGCCGTTCCCCCCTCATTCCCATTCGCATTCCTCGGCTAGCAGCTCGGTCGGGGATTTGTTGTGGCCGCGCTGTGCCGCGCATGATTGTGCCCACTGCCTAGGTTGATTGAATTATTATCATTTGCTGTGGGATTTTTATCACTTGTGTACGAGTCATGCTCAATCAACGGCAAGGCAAGGATTTGCAGCTTACTGCGTCCTACTGGTGTCTCGGGTTATTAGTACACTATTATTTGCTGTGAGGAAGGGGGGGATAAGCTTATTAATTGAGGTGTTGTTACCTGTGCCGAGTCATGTAGTGGTGAGCTGGCTGTGTCAGGCTTATTCAATTGTTATATCAAACGAAGAAGCTCGAGGCCTTTGTTGAGAACGTCAAGGGTGGTCCTGGATAAGGTTAATAATTATGCCCAGGCTCAGGAAGGTAGATAGTCATTCGATGAGGTGCGTAGCTACCTTTCTAATTATATAGAGTACTGTCTCTACCGGTCTTATATGTCCTGGCTGCTATACTATGCAATGAGATGATGGGAATCTTCCACCTCAGTCCGGGCACCGGTAATCAATCCTCTGTATGCGGGGGCCGATCAGACGGGAGCCGTGTATCTACCCTCCCCCCCCCCAATAACGGGCAGTCCTTAAGGTAGGGGTTCGAAGTTCCCAAGGGCAGGTGCCAAATGCGACTAGAAATTTAAGGCCTCCAACTCTGCGATACGGTAAAAGATCTGCCAACGTTTTATCCCACTGATTCAGGAATCTCTGACATCACCGGTTTAACAGTTTAACCCTCCCTTACCTTACTGTATCTCCTTACCACCTACCTCGGTTGCTGAGGTCCCTACCTAGGTAAAAGTCCCAGGGTTCAAGGTTCCTGTGCTACACAAGTACCTGATAGCCATAGCTCAAGCTACAGCGAACACCTAGGCATCTAGATACCACTATGCTATCTATATAGATAGTATCAATATATCAATATCGGAAAAACCTAGGTGTCCTTTCCTTTAACCTATATGTGGGTCGGGTCATCAAATAACCCCCCGCAGCCAGCACCAGCGCCAGCTCACCAACCAAGTGCGGGGAAGCTCCGCTCAGCTTCATAACCGAGCTCTCGGTACGGAGGCTAGGCTACCATGTCTGCAGTACAATACCTTATCCTGGATGCTGCATGGTTGCACAACAGCAGTAGTACTACTGCAGTCGGGTGCCGTATGTAGATCCTATGTCCACGGGTACGGTAGACGAAGAGAGAGAGCTCGGGCTTCTCCGCTCTGCCGACCTGTAGCTCCTTATACGTCGATAGTAGTTCATTTGGATCCGCGAGTCCGTTACGTTAATCTATGCAGGATGACTCGAATCCCTGTCACTCGGTGCGGTGCGTGTGGCCCGATGCAGGGACTGATTCCATTCCCGTCCGATGGGAATCGGGTGGAGAGGGGGGTTAGGTTGTTGCGTATGAGAATGGTGGTCATTAATGTCAGTGTTCTACCTGAGTAAGCTAGATAATCTACCGGTTACTTCGCGTCTGTTGAGTTGCCAAGTAATACTTTGGTAGGTACTCGGGCTATTGCAGGGAGGAGGACACGTCACGTACCTCCGTGGACATCAGCGCATGCAGCCTGGCCCCGGTCGGGACGGGTGTAGCGTATTCATACCCTTTCAATAAGATGGGCTTTATTTACTGTTTCGGGCTGTGGTGAAGCCAGAGAAACATACCTATGTATGGGTGCCTATGCTCTTACACCGCTTCCCCGCAGATGCCTCGGCCTCGGCCATATACCCCATATCTGGGACCCGGTCCCTGTAGTTTGGTTGTGGATATTGACTGAGGAGGGTGTAACTCGTATGGCAGGAGTTATACGTGTTATATACCTGAGGTTGAATTGGTTAGAAGATATATAGTCTCTTTTAATTTTCTATGATGTGGTGTTGAGGCTGGGAATGAGTGCTGTGGATAGTGAAGTGTGCAAGTATATATCTTTGGACAATGCTCTACTGCTAGATAGGCCCTGTAAGTTCCCGGATATATGGGAAATCTCTTTTAGTATGCATGGCCAACTACTGTATACTTCGTAACCATACCTAGTATCCAAGTCGTACTAGTAAAATATCATGGATACCTACGCATCCTACCCAGGTACTAGTAGATTATGGCTCCAGATCCTGCAAAACCCCCGACTAAGTGTAAGCTGAGCTGCAATCAATGCACCTACCTGGCTTCAGAGCCTCTTACCTTAGCTATCCATGTATTTATTTCCATCCCCATCCCAACTTGTACCACCATCCTTACCCTTTATTCCCTCCCTCATCCCCTTCTTCTCTTACCCCCCTGTTACCCTCTCCCTCATGTTCCCGCCCCCCCGCCAACATCACCCTCCTTCTCATCCTCTCCCTCCCCATCCATTCCCCTATCCTCATCCTCACCCTCTTTCCCCCCCTCACTCCCACTCCAATTCCGATCCCCAGCCCCAAAATCAGGCATATCCTCATCCGTCTCCACATCAAAGAACCTATAAACGCCTCCAAACGCCTCCATCTTCTCCGGAATCGGCTCAACCAGCACCCGCCACCGATCACTCTCGTCGAAGCCCGAGAACACCACGCGGCCGACGCCCATGTACCGTTTTCCGTTGGGCGCGTGGTACCAGCCCGGGGACTCGTCGCCGAGGCGGGGCTGTCCTGTTGCGCGGGGGAAGGTGAGGATGCGCTTGGGATATTTGGGGGGTGGAGCTGTGAATGGAGGGGAAGGGGATGGGGGAGGGGTGGATGGGGGTGTGGGTGTAGGCATATGGAGTGGAGGTTACGATATTTTAATGTGTTGGCGTGGTTAGAATTTATAGTGGTAGTCATACAAAGGAGAGAGGTTCAATAGCAGGAGGGGACCAGGGTAGAGGGAATACCTAGTTTTAAAAGGTGGTGGTGTTCATTTATAAACCTAGTATTATGTGCTTGTGATCAAGATAAAGCATTGAATATTTCAGGTCCTTTTGCTGTTCTGATTGTCTGGTGCTTAAGGTACTGTCTTTGTATGATTTCTTTGGGGCATGGTCCATGAATAAAGGGTCTTGTGCTTTCATTTATTATTCATGCCATTCATATTTTATAAATGTAGAATGGGGATCTGCTCATCTTATCTGTGCTGTGGTTGTGTCTGATATGAACTAGATATTGTCTAGTCTATATACCACTGTCAGAATTTAAAAAGGAGACAGCCTATTATATGTTGCAGTATAGGTAATACCAGCCCAGGATATATTTTATATATAGATATCCAATTTTTACAGCAGGCATTTATCAGTAATTAGATAGGTTGACATCATTAGCCTTATGATGGGGGCTATTGGCTCTTTATCATAGACTATGAGCATAACTGGCAATTCTTTCAGGGAAAGAAGGACTTTATATATATCCACTACCTATCTCAAAGATGATATATCATGATTAGTTTTCAACCTGAAGAAGAACCTACTTGAAAAACTACAATCATGTAAAGAAACTTAATTTACACAAACATTTGTACCACTGGGAACAGAACCACATCCTCCCAACCAGATTCCATCTTATAACACCCAGCACCAATCCAGGATTAATAGTATAGATATCAAAACATACAAAAACGGTTTCTGCACCAGCCAATACCATAAAATAACAACATGGACCATAAAAAGCAAGTTGAGTACACATATAGTAGGACCCCGATCCCTGAATCAGCCCCGACAGTCTGAATTTGGTTGGTAGTATCCGTCCATACAGAGAGGTTCCGGTTCTGTACTTGTCAAAGAATACCAGTGGCTACATGGAGACGCTAGTACGGGAGTAAGGGAACACATATAGCAGGGTTGGGGCGTTAGTAGAGTAAGGCTGAGAAAATACTCTAAGTAAGTAGAGAGTGGCAGTGTATTTACGGATTATGCGGCTCCAGACAAGGTATTCTGAGATAGTCTAAACAAACGGGTTTTGTGGGTAGGTTTGATGTAACAACCTAAGATTTGTCTCTCTACTTTATAAATGCCGACATTGGAGTCAGCGTTGAGGTTCTTTTTCAATAAACTACAAGAATATATTTCTATCTAATATTAATCTCAGTAGGAAACAGAACATGAGGGCTGTTAAACACACTTGGAGCAGAAATGTTCTGTCTCTCATTCCACACCACTGATCAAGCATGAATTATAAGGAAATCAAAAACTGTCAACCATGATCTTGTGCTGATCAAAAAAATACTAAGAGCATGATGGATGATTATGAGTCACCCGCTGGTGGAAGATGAGCAATGGCCTAGCACCCATCATAATAACCAATATTGGACCAATTCGGGTATATATTGTCTGTTTACCAGCTCACTCAAGGTTCCCTGCTGACAGAAAGCCTGGAGGTATGCAAGGAACAGTTGAGGCTGGCAAAGTTGTCATGGTGCAGCAAGCGCTAAGAAATGCGACAGCGAAGCAACTAAGCCATTCCAGATGAAGCACTTTTCACCCTGACGACCTAATCTCACCAATAGAACCCCGCCACATCAGTCAAAATTATTCTGTGCTGTAACTGCGCCCACCGTTCGCCGGGTAAGCTTATATAGAGCAAGTCTTAGCCCCAGGTGGAATTCAGCAGCTTCCCATCCTTTAGGTTCCAGGCACCAGTCGCCAACAACGCCAGATGGCAGAAACACTTGACCTGCTCGGTGTCATCGGGACATGGGTTGCCGTCTTCCTCGCGATCATCGCACTAGCCGGCATCATCCCGGCTTATATCCTGTACCGCGAGTCCCAAACGGACCAATATGAGGCCATCAGCCAGATCGATGATAGGACCCACGAGTATATTTCCGAAGGATATACCCTGTTACCAGGGAAGCGCTTTCTGTGGTCGATCAAGGTGCCGAATCTGACGGAGCCGCCAGTATTGGCACCAGAAGCCGCGGATGGCAGCGAACTGAGGGTGAAAAGAGATTGCGACCTGCTCGACCGCGACGGGAGCCCCTCTCTGACCTCGTGGGTCAATTTCGCGAATCTGCTTCGCGCTTATTCCATTTCCCCGGCGAGGGACGGCAAGTTGAGGTTCTCTGGCACCGAGGCCCTGCTTCCGGTTCATCGGAGCTGGATTCTCTTACTCGGCCTTGTGGATCGCTATGCGCATCGTGAGGATTCGGGACTTTTCGTCGACGAGCCGGCTGATCCGGACTGGGGCGCCTTTGACAGCGAAGCGCTCTATGGGCTGAGTGGGATTCTGCAGCGGATGCGGCCGGGTCGTGAATGGATCTGCTTTCGGATGCACAGCGTTGCGCACATGAGGAGTATGCCGTTTTATATCCCGGCGGAGGATACCTCGCTGCGGAATCTGCTTTTCCTGTTTCTGGGGTATCTGCCTGCTGCCGATGGGAGTCTTTATTGCAGTGCTGTTGAATCCAACGCAAGCGGGTCAGGACTGTTTGTCCCCAGGTCGACCAAGACGCGGACGCTGGACGTCTTCTATAAGATGAAGGAACTGGGGCCGAATGAGGTGCCCGTCCGGGACAGGAGGCTGGCAGAGGAAATGGGGATTCAGTTGCCAAAGATCTACAGACTCGGCCTGCATGAAGCGCGGTTCGATAGGGATTGGTCAGTGAAGAATGCGAATAAAAATACAGGCATGCTCGATGATGTGCAGTACATCGGTCTGGAAGATGACGGCGAGGCCAGAATTTGGCTACACCCGTCGGCGACACATTCGATGATTCTGGCATTGCTTCGACTGGACCTCAATGCGCAGTCATTCCTCTGCGGTGACGATCTTAAACAGTTTTTCGAAAGGCTCCTGCCGGACAGAGAGAAGGTGAGCCTTTTCTTGGAGCCGGGGGCGATTGATATGCTCCAGATTCAGCAGGGAGAAAAGGAACAGGTCAAGATGGGCATCGAGGAACTCAGGAGTCACGGCCGTCAACCATCGAATACGCACAGTCGCCACTGGGCTTCGGCACTTGCTAAGCTGGACCAAACCTTGCGAAGCTTGCGGGAGAAGTACGACACGCCAGACTGGGCAATGCACACAATTGCAATCCTATATATGACTGAGCCGACTTTCAGGACCGCAATGGGAGAGGTTTCCTGTGGTATCGATCCACCACCGACAGCGTCCGTCTGCTTCAAAATCGACGTCGCTCAGAATAAGGTCCACGTCCCGACACTCGCAGTCTTTCCCCGAGTGCAGTATGGCTTTGACTTCGCTGCCGTCTTTGGAGCACCACGGTCTGAAAAGGGCCCCGATGTGAAGAGCCTGAATCTGCCATTATGGCAAGCCATGCTCGCCGCGTTGCATGCATCCGTCAAGTGGCACTTGTGGTCTACGGCCTTGTCAGCGCGAGATCTTTCCGTCCTTCACACGCAGCTAAACCGGATCGTATACATATCTACTCAAGATCTCCCCGATCAGCAGGAAGATAAGAGTGAGCCGTTGCTGGATGTGGCCAGTGCGTGCCGTGAGCTCACCACCCTCCTTCGTAAGTCCCAGAAAAACCAGGACGACGGGGGCGAAGATGACGGTATTCAGGATGATGATGAGGACGAAGTTGAGGAAGAAGAAGATGATGATGACGACGATGAGAGTGACGATGGCTATGATGAGTTTGAGCGTATGAATATTCTGGGAATTTACTAGACACTTGCGGCAGTCGATTCAAGTAGAGACATATAGCACTCGTAGCAGGCTTCACGTGGCGGACTCACTGAGTCTCGGGCCAAACAATATCGTTCGGTGGAGAAACAGACAATGCTCTTATCTGCCCGTGGAATGTAACGATCGACCTGTCGATCACTTATCCATCTTGAGACTAGGCAATGCTTAGTCGTGCTGACTGCATCTGCTGCATCTCGTGCGTCTCGTCCGCCCTCCAGCCTTTCGTGTCCTTTCCTTTCCTCATCCTCCGGACCACCGGCATCATGATAAGTCTTTTCCTGCTGACCCCCTTGTTTGCATGCCTTTCCAGGGCAGTCTCCTTCCCCGAGTACAATTTCTCTGCCCCGATCGACCACTTCCACAATGAATCACGCTATGAACCTCACTCCAACGGCGTCTTCAACCTCCGCTACTGGTTCGACTCGACCCACTACCGCTCTGGAGGCCCGGTCTTCGTCATCGCCGCCGGTGAAGCCGACGGTGAAGAGAGATTCCCTTTCCTCTCGCAAGGAATCGTGACCGAACTTGCCAAAACCTACAATGGACTCGGCGTCATTCTCGAGCACCGCTACTATGGGAAAAGCTATCCTTCTGAACACGTCACTCCGGAAAATCTGCGCTTCCTCTCAACCGAGCAGGCCCTCGCGGATTATGCGTATTTTGCGTCCAACGTCGTCTTCCCAGGTCTGGAGGACTTCGACCTGACTGCCGCGTCTACGCCCTGGATTGCGTACGGGGGCTCCTACGCTGGTGCCATGGTCGCCTTTCTCCGCAAGCTCTACCCAGCCGTCTTCTGGGGCGCGGTGTCCTCCTCCGGGGTGACGGCGGCAGTCGTTGACTACTGGAACTACTACGAGCCTATCCGCCACTACGGACCGGCAGACTGCATCGACACCATTCAGACAATCACCGATATTGTCGACCGGATCCTCATCGACCACCCGGACAGCCATGAGCTGCACACCCGGCTCCAAGCCACATTCGGTGTGTCGCCACCAATCGACAACACGGATTTCGTCTCGCGACTTTCTCGACCGTTGGATTCCTTTCAATCTAGAAATTGGGATCCGGCCGTAGGGTCGTACGAGTTCCGGCACTATTGCGATAATATCACCCATCCGACGCCTTTATACCAGGCGAACAACTATACTGCACAGCTCCCTGATCTGTTGGGGATAGCAGGCTACAGCCCTACCGACGACACCTTGCTGTCTGCATTGCGGAACGAAATCGGCTACCTCAACTTTTCCACCGAGGCCTCACCCGAGAGTAAAGATAACAACACCCTCCCCCGAACATCGACTACAAGCTGGAACTACCAAGTGTGCACTGAATGGGGCTACTTCATGCCCGGCTCTACAGTCCCATCTTCCATCCGTCCCTTACTTTCCCGCCTGATAGACCTAAACTACACCTCCAGCTTCTGCGCCATTGACTTTGGCATCAGCACACCCCCAAACGTCACAGAGGTAAACAAACACGGTGGCTTCCACTTTTCGTACCCCCGTGTTGCTATCATCGGCGGCGCAGCGGATCCCTGGCGCGATGCGACCCCGCATGCAGAGGGGCTACCACCACGGAAGTCGACAGACAGCGAACCCTTCATCCTTGTCGATATTCCGGCAGAGCATGTCTGGGATGGGATTGCAGGGGCGGTGCACCATTGGGATCAGAATGGGTTATCGGAGGATGAGCTCGAGGACGGCAAGAGGCCGCCTAGGGAGATCAAGGAGTTGCAGGTGGAGATTGCGAGGTTTGTCGGGGAGTGGTTGGGGGAGTGGCAGGTAGAAAATACTGGAAAGGTGGATCTGAGGTGAATGAAATAGAGGCTGTATTTTACTCCCCTTAGAATCCTTATAACTTTATCTCTAGATGAAGTGGAGCCAGATTAGATTCCAATCAGATAACAATATAGATATCAGCATTGTTCCTATGAGTGAAGCGTCTACTGTATGGAACAACCTTATGCGGTCAACTCCGCCACAGATAGATCTCTCAAACAACATAACCGCTACCCTAATCCCTATCCCCTAAACTATCCCATCCTATTGACCGCCAAAACCATCTGTAGAAAAAATAAAAGAAACAGCTAAATCACACCACATCCATCTCCCTCTCACTCTCCGCCTCATACATCATCCTATCCTGCCTTGCCTGTATCCTCCGCACATCCCTCAGAGTCGCAGCATAAGAATAATAATCCTCCTCCTCGTCAGTAGAGTCCTCATCCAGACTATCCTGCTCGCTGTCCTCACTATCCTCAGTATCCTCCTCCGTATCCTCCTCCGTATCCTCATCCATCTCGGAACCATAATCACCAAAACACACATCTACCTCCTCATTCTCCGACTCGTTCTCCTCCTCCTCATCCGTTTCAGGGTAAGTTTGGGTGTGGCGTTGGGCATAGGAGCGTGCTTGGGCTTGGGCTTGGGCTTTGCGCTCGATGCGCTTGTCATCTGCGATGAATTTATCGTAGTTGATGCCCATTTTGGAGATTTTTGGTTTTTTTCTCTTGGGTAGTAGGAATGTTGGGTTAGATGAGTAAGTGTTCAGGATATGGTGGTAGATAGGATTAGATGTGAGATGTTTATCCTGGGTTGTGAGGACTAGTTGCAGTATTTATATATATTCTTAGTTATTATATGGTCAGAGTGCATGTAGCACTAACATTCATATTCAATGTGTATGCTTGTACAAAGGTATTATCTATTGTTTCGTGGATTGTTCTTTGTTATGCCTTTGTATTATGAGAGGCAATATATGATTATTATCAAGATATCAAGAGTACAAAGGACTGGCTGGGACTGTCTATGATAGGTGATGAATATTAGATACATGCACAGAAATGTCTAAGAATTATGGAGGAAACCTGTCTTTCGCTGGATTAGAAGATAGTATGCTTCCTTTGGCAGAGGAAGTAGGTCTTTATTCAATGACATTACTTTATCATTCAAAAATAAGCCCTAAGTGGTTTTTATCGGGGGGGCTTTATGTACTGTCTGTGGTATTCAGGTATCTAACTGCAAAGTATAAACTAGAATGGATGTTAAGAAGAATATTTGAGCATAAGGAGCACAGGTTAGCTTGGATAGACTTGATTTATAGATCTCTGAAGATATATAATCATGTATTAGGCAGGTATCATACATAACTAGAGATATAATAGTATTATCTAGCCCTAATTACCTCTTTATTATTACCATTAATAGACATCTGTAATCTTTTGTAATCACCTACAGAGTACAAATACAGATATCTACTAATCAGGAAAAGTGAATATCATGCATCATTACACTAATAACATAAAGCATGATACTAGTAGACCCCACCATGCTAACACCTAACTCCCATCAACAAACACTATTCCAACCCCCAAATTCCTGTCACCCCTAAGCCTCAACAAAAGCAACACAAACATCCCTCAAAACACCCACCACCCTCCCAATCCCCAATCCCACATTCTTATCCGCCAGCTTCCAAAACCTATACCTCTCCTCACCGACCACCGGCACAGCCCCACCCCGATGCCCATCATCACGGAAAGCCAGGACCTTGTCATACGTTGCCCACCCATTCAGGCCCCGTTCCGGTTCCTCTATCAAAACCGGGATCGGGAGATGGATAAGGTGTGTGACTGTGCCATTTGTCACGTAGAGGTAGCCGTTGGGGGCTTCGGCGAGGCCAGGGGCGTGGTCGCCGATCTGTAGGATTTGGGGGGTGGGGGAGCTGGTTGTGCAGGGGTAGAAGGAGGGCATCTTGGTTTTATTTATTATTTTTTTTTCTTTGTGCTGGTGGGCGCTGGTATGGTGGGTGGATAGGGCTGTAAGAGGTTAGTTTGTAGGTTAGTTTAGCTATTGCTCTGTCTGCAGTGGAGGATGTTCAGTTTCATGATGCTCATGATATTTATACTTGGGTGCTGGGACATGCAGTTAGCTTTCTGACTTTTCTATTTCATTAAGGCTGGCTATTATTGCTTTGTCTGGTTTAAAGAATTTTCATGCTCTGGTGTCTTCATAGTAAGGAACTCATTATACAATATCATTGGTGAATCTATTCTTTAATATAAGGCTTTGTTCTTGCTGTTCAGCAGTACTTCCTCTGATTTAGAGTGACTCCTATGCTTATTATCCTTTTATGTTCTGATGTGCACTCCCCTTTGTAAATGGCTCTTTTTGATGTTTCATTATTGTTCATGCTATTGTATAGGGTGATGACATGTGTTTGATTTGAAACCAGTATCTGGAGATAATATAATAATTAGTAGTATAATCATTGCTGAATCTTTGTACTTCGGCACTATCTGAACCCAAGCCAAAATACCTGATTATAACAGATATTATTACTCTGAAGCACCACTGGAAGGGTGGAACATAACATGCCCCTGAAATTAATTAGGCCTAATCCAGTAATCTCCTACTTATATACCCCAGTACTATAATCCTGTATTACATTCACCTTTATATATCAACTTTCCTAGTTAGAGCCTACTGGGGATATTTGTAGTGTGCAATGACAAAGGCTGGGGTAATCTCAGCAGACAGATAATAACCTTTAAAGTTAGTATTTCCTGTCTTTAAAAAAAAAATTCTACATGGTGAAGTAAAACAGGTATATAATCTACTGTAACTATATTTTAAAACCTTTTTATCTATTCATAATTTCCCCAGCCCTAGGTCTCCTTTACAGAAAGCCACCACCATTGATCATACCTTGGGTATTCTACTTCAGGATGTTGCAGATACAGATTGTGAGGTTTGTCATGGACTGCTTGGGAGAGTAGGGGGTGGAAATACTAGGAAGATAGATAATATAATGGAGATTATTCTTTTACTCCTCTCTCTGTAGAGGTGATATAACCATATCTCCATAGGTGAATGAGGTCGGAAGTAGATACAAGCTATAGCTAGCTTACCCATACCAAGAAGAAAGGTGTTCCTAAGGCACACAAAAATATCCTTTTAACTGTTGCTCTGTCCTGTGATGTTTATACCGGCAACAGTCCGTCTCAGATCGAAAATCTGGCACCCTTTATCCAGAAAGAGCCTACAGTACCATAGACATCGCCCCCCGCGCAAGGTCTCTCAAGTTAATTCTGGAGGCCAAGGGTTGGGGTAGTTGGAATCGGCCAATCAAGCAACCAAAACTTTATGTATAGGTAGATAACCCGGCTGAGGTCCACAATGTCTGTGGCCTGGAGTCCTATAGTCAGCAGTCTGCGCCTACCACCAGCTCAAGGGTCGGCTCTCCTAATTGGGCTCGTTGCTCACCGACACTGGAATCGGCATGAAGACTCCAGGCTCCCATGGCATGACCTGCTGAACGCACTGCAACTTGGCAATTCCGCTCTGTAGCAAGTGCTACTGCTTCACGGACATCCTGTTCACAGGTCGCCTTGATCACGGCGATGGGACGATGCCCGCGGGGGTCGTTGCTCATTGAGAACCTTGTTGCAGCACGCAGCTTCGTACGTCACGGGATCAGTCGAGTCGCGCCAGAGAATTTGCATCTTTGATTTGCAGGGAGATTGAAATGGATGAAATGGATGGATTGAATTGAATGCCCATTGCCAGGTGAGAGAAGCTTTATTTATACCCGAGAAACCTTATGATACTATCCCCAAGTGACCCGCCAAGCCCCAGATCGGAGTCCAATCTCCAACTGACTCAGGAGACTCTTCAGCTGCAGTGGCGGAGCTGAACAATCGACGAGCTGAACCCCCCAGAAGAGCGGTGTAGACCTGACCAACACATCATATCCTGCAGTCGATCCACGATTGCATCACGATTGATAAAAGTCCCGCATAGCTGTAGATGGATATTGGCTGGAATGGCGCACAAGATAATTGATCAGCCAACCAAATACAATCGAGGCCACTCAGCTGTAACCGGTTCGCCAGGCCCGGACTACCCCCGCTACGTAGGCACTCTTTATACAGAACCAACAACTAAGATATCCCCGGATAAAAAATAGCATCTAGATAGCACAGGCTCTGATAGGCCCTTTTGTCGAGCCTTGTTTACTCCTTTCCTTTTCCCTTCAAGCTATAGTTGTACTTGTTCACACTGCTAACTGTACTTCAGACCATGTATCTCTAGAACTAGTTGTGCTTGTCCTGTTGCTGTCCTTGTCTCTGAGCATAGATATCTTGCTGCTGCCTACCATGCACATGCATGCACTAACAAGTCAGACCCCCAGCGTGCATGGTAAGCCTGCGAAAGTAACCTTCTCCTGCACTTAATTTACAGGTTTTAATTTCTCTTTTAAAAACCATGCTGGTAAGAAAAGAATTGAGACCTGTACAAAAGAGACAGTCCTGAAAATAAGAGGGGATTATCAGTATGTGTTATTTACTACTATACATTTTATTACATTTTATTATATTAAAATTATAATTATCTCCAAATGACATGTCTTATCTTCGCATTCAAGCAATGTGCAGGCTACCATAACTAGGAATCCAACCATCTTTGCCAATTATATCAGAAATTATAGTCCTATCCAAGTCAAAGCTAGTATGAAGAAAAAAGGAGAAATGACAAAAAAGCTAACAGACACTGGGAGAGTATAGGTGGAGGACACTTACAGACCACTTCAATGATCCTTCTTAAACTTTCAAAAGCATCTTTGGCCGGCAATTCAGTAGCTTCCTGAAAGGCCTGTCATTCTTGTAGGTAATTGTAGTTGCTAGGTTTTCATAAATACATAATATTAGTAATAAATATTTTAGCAAGAAAACAGGAAACTGTTCCCCGGCTCCAACAGTACTTCTCTTAGCTGTGTAGTAGAAGCTGGATGGTAAGCTTTTTCCTTTGGGTTCTACCAGAGATGGTCTAAACTGTGAGCTTTGAGGAAATGTCACAAAGCACTATATAGCTTAAAGAGGACAACCCACAAGCTGTAAAAGTCATAATCCATTTCATGTATATGTTTGGTTATGATAGTAGTGGCAGTGACCACAGCTGTGTTTCCCTGATACTGTTTAATATTAATATACTAAGTTGCAGATAAATACAGTGTCCCACAGCTCAAACATGCGAAAGAGAAATTTGGAAAGATAACTGGGAGTTGCTGGGAAATGGATGCCTTTCTGAAGTGTATTTAAGAACACCAAAGACAGATAGAGGTCTTTGAGGCCTGCTAATCGAAAACTGAAGACTTTATGCAAGCCCTTGAGGAGACTATTGGCTTCAGTACTGGTATTTTTCAGTATTCAATTTCTCAGTCTACAAATCCTAGCATAACAAAATGTCGCTGTTCAAACTGTGGTAATCAGTGACAACTTAAGAACTCAGTCAGGTTAGTCTACAACCCTATGTGTGGCGGCTGTCACTGCATCAGATACAGACTACCGTCAATATTGAACCACATTGTCCCAATTCGGCGATCGGAAGTACATACTCGGGTTGGAAGCCGGCATCGGCTCTACAATGACACAGCAGAGGGGTAGGATATGGATAATCCGGCTGTCGACGACACCGAGGTCGCCGCTATTTTTATTTATTTTATTTTATTTTAGTGATGCCGATGACGACATCAGGGCAGATGTACAGGGGTTCAGGCCTTTCAAAGTGGTTGACAATCAGCTGTATTTAGTATTTTGGTATGCGTGGTGTAGGTGGCTGCATTTCTGGGTGGTGGCAGGGAATAAGAAGGGGGGGTGGGTTGGATGTAGTAATTCAGTGATTTGTTCAGGTTTATAGATGTAGATCTATATGGTAAGACCAGAAAAGTGTATATATACAGGTGTTCAGGGAATTAATGGGTATTTTTGGGTCTATAAACAGACCATCACTGTGGCAGAATCACATATAAGCAGGCATGCAGGCCTTAAGTCTTTGAATATGATACAGCAATAATATGCTTTGTGTTTGGGATGCAGTGTTTATGTACCTGTGGTTGATTAAGCAGGATATACAAAGCATATTGATACCCCAATAACATGTTTCTGAGGCCTTTGAAAGCAAGGACCTTCCAGGTGTTATTATAATGCTTGAAGGACAACAAATCTAGAGTGGAATCGGCAGGTCCCAAGACAAAGGCTAGGGCAAATACCTTATTCAACAGACAGATACCATCCTTGGAAGCGACATTTTCTTGCCTTGAAAAACGGCGTTTCGATAATAAAATGAGCAAGGAAAATAATGCTGACCTGACTGCTTTTGATTCTATTCAAGCCTCGTCAGCCAGGCATTTAAAAGAATGCAATATAACATCTACCTCTATGGTATTGTTAGTTGTCACTACAAGGTACCGCATATAATCCAGCACGTCCCTAGTAAAGCAAAACTATTCTATAATCTATTCCAACTAAAAGCCACCCACCATAAGCTATACCTGGGTATATATAACCTACCACCTAGCAAACCCCCACCCCCGTCCCTCTCCCCCCCGACGACCCAGCAACCAAATAAATCCTCGCATCCTCAAAGACCGCCACGACCCTCCCCGGCCCAAACGAAATCACCCCATCCTCATGCGGCGGCTCATAGAACCCCTCCCCGATCTCCCCAAGCACGGGAGGCGGCCCATCCCGCCTCGCCGTGGTCACCATATCCGGCCGCGACGTCGGATGGTGGCTTTCCCTGTGCGCGTCCGTCTCGGGTATGACGACCACGGCCCGCGGCAGAGTCGACATTTCTAGGACCGTCCCGGCGGCGGAGAAGATCTGGCCGCCGGGGAGGTCGCAGTAGCCGTAGGCGGTGTCGCCGATGGAGGGGAGGAGGTGTTTTGGTGTGCTGGTGTCGTAGAAGATCCAGTCGTGGACTGGGGTCGGGGAGGTGGGCGTGGTTTCGGTGTGGAGGGGGGTGTTGTCGTTGTCGTCGTTGTCGCTGGGGTAGGACTCGGACTCGGGGATTGTGTGTAGGTGGTGGTGAGGGGGGGTTGTTGGTGTTTCTGGGGTTGAGGATTGAGAGATTGTAACGGGGTTCTGTTCTGGTGTATTTATGGCAGTGATGTGCTTGGGTGGGTAGGTGTAGTAGGTCAGGGTGTGGTTGAGGCTGCTTTTGCGCGTGGGGATCGGGATCATGGATCTACCCATATTTGCGAGGGCTAAAGCCATGAGAGCGGTGGTGGGTCAGTGGTGTTGGTAGATAGAGTAGAGTATCTGGGGAGTTGGTATCTAGATGGGGCATGGTAGATTATTTATGTCCAGGCTGTAGTAAAGGGGTTGAATTTGCTCTTTGTTGGCATTATCTGGTTTTATGGTGGATATGGTTGATAATGTACTTTGTATCCTGAGAAAGGGTTAGTACATTGACCTTTATGGGCTTTTCAGAGTGCTTTGGCAGGTTACTTGCTCTTTATTGGCATTGTAGAGACCGGCTTTGATGGTGTTTCATGGTCCTACTACTTCATCTCTGTATTTATACTCATCTTCCGACTATCTGTACTTGATAATAACTTGCATTAAAGCCCAAGCTGAACTTCAGGTCATTTTCTTCATAGGAATCTTAACAAAGAACATGTAACTGGAATCCCAACTGCAGTCTATTATATCAAAAGCTGCTTGATGAATACTGCCAAACCAGCCTACATACTCACTACTAGTACTTGTCTCAATGTAAAACATCAACAACATAACCAAGAAACACCTCCACCTCCACCACTTCCTGCTCACCTAAACTCCAACGCCGGCATAGTCCCCTTTGTCGGATGCCTCTGAAACGCACACGTTATATGATCCACGACAACCTCCTCCATCCCCTTCCCATCACCAGCATTCCGCCGCCTCTGTCTCCCCTGTGGCCTAACAACCGGCAGATGCATATTCCTCGCAACATGCACAATCATCCCCCCGCCAAAGGTAAGGACATTATCATCGGAGCGCCAAAACCCCAGACCGAAACTCCCCACACTCGCACCATGTCCAGCTGATGATGGAGCATTCTGGGCGGTCTCCATATCGTCCCGGCTGACGGGATAGAACTTCGACTTGTCCGCGTCGGACTCAGGGGCCACCATGACGAATGTCTGGAAGTGCCAGAAGGACTCGATCGTGCCGTAGCCGGAACGGATGGTTCCGGTAGATGATTCGAACCAGCCGTGGGAGTATTCGCCGATGCCTGGGAGGGATGGTCGGGTTGTGGGTTGGCGACGTTGGTGGGTAGGGTTGGTGGTGGTGGTGGTGTTGGGGTGTCTTGTATCTGGGGTGGGTGGTTGGGGGTCCATGGTTAGGGCGGGCTTTTTTCTGGTGTAGATTGTTATCGGTGGAAGTGGTGGGATCGAGATTTCTTCTGCCTCTATAGATACTGGACTCGCCTTTATATGTGGTTCTGCTTTTGTTTGTTTGATAATGGCATTTGAATGGGAACTTTTGTTCTTGAATATACATCTATGGGCTTTGTTTCTTTATATTATTATGATACTTGTCTGGATAAGAGGATAACATATTTACTTGCAGTAATAAGAGCACTGAATATGCACTTTCAAGTGGTGTCCAGTGATCTGATTCGATAAGGATATAGAAAATATTCAATATAGGGTTCATCCAGGATAAACATTCACTCGCCAGCTCCCTAAGAAAACCATCCAAGATACCATCAGATCCAGGACGTTTGCAAATCCTGGACTTGATTTTAATCACTTTTCATCGAATCCTCCAGTTCTGCCTTGAGTCCGTTCCGGTCCTTTGTTCAGTTTCCTACTTTGGCCGCGTCTGCCCAGATGCTACGGTAGAGCTGGAGTAGAAGGTCTATCTCATGGCGATATTCCAGATCTGTCACAGCTTTGTCTAACACGAGACTTCCCTTAGGAGATGTGTGCTGTCCAGTAAGCTCTCTCTGAGTAAACAGGCTGTCTTCAGATACAAAGGTATGCTGGAACCGGATAATCTCATAATGATTCTCCTTTATTATGGGAAACTACCACTCAGTATTATGGCTCGGGCTATTTTCCATAATTCTGAGAAAGGATATTAAAATACTGGATTCGTCAAGGTAAAACTGAGGGGAGGGTTCACTGCCCAGCTCAACTCCAAACCCTAAGCCGCTGAGAGTGGGGATTCTTAGAAGAATAGAGATACTGATCCAGGCTTCATACAGTAATAAAGGCCAGGAAGGAATATTCTAAAGCTTGCTATATAATGTAGGCATTGAAGTCCATAACTTTCCAAAAACAACACTATCATCATATTCTTGCAAAGTTCCCAGCACAATGTCCGGTTTAGGTATTTTCCAGGCTCTTCCGAGTTCAAGGTTATTACTCCCCCATTGGCTTCTGGTTTACCGGAGCAAGTGTCGTCTGCTGTCTGAGTTTTACTTTTCAATCTGGCCACCGCACCTTATTATGAACCTTAACGGCTGGCCCCTCCGAGGAGACACAGCATCCCCACAATGCCCTATGTCATCGAGTCCCGGCGCGCCAGGTTGGCCTTTTGAAATAAGATCTACGCAAGTATGCTGATGATAGCTTCATGGTGGCTATCGTACAGCAGAAAGCACGGCAACGCCTGAACGAATCGAGGTTCCCCTCCGGCGATTAGGTCAAAGTTTGTATTAGGCTTTGTGTTTACTGGGCCCTACATAGGCAAGACTATCATGCAACCTGACAGGAATATAATTCCAGAAATGACATCAGCTTTCCAGGCTTAGGTTATATTCTCATCCTACAGTACTTTCTGACTTCTTCCTGGCACATCCCTATCCCCGCGGCTCAACCCTCAATACATTTATCCTCCCTTTCCATATCCAAGTCTACAGTAACCGTGCCGGGATCGCCATGCCGCCCTTGAAACCGGATTATAATAGGTTCCTCCGGGATGTTTGGGAGCCGCAGTGGCTTCCTTACCCTGGACGGGGTTACTACGTGCCAGAGAACTCGGGACCCTGGATCCAGGACGAAAACGAAGGCGTGAGATTTGGGGGGCAAGCTTCATCCTCATGTCCCTATACCCCAGTGATAGCAGCTCAGGACATGGGAAGAGATATTCCTCCCCTTTACCCTGCCCCGGCCCCGCTCCTGGGGCAGCGTGCGTCCTCGGAGACCTTTGTACTGCCACAGTCGCATCCTAATTCACCTGACTCCGGTCCTTTGCTGTTCCATTCACATCCTGACGTTCCGGAACACTGTCCTTCTGCTGACCGCACGGAGACAGTGGGCCCGTCCAGCACAGCTGAGGCGAACCCGTTCTCAACCCATATGGACAGGGCAAACCTCGAAGCTGATGACAAAGATGCAGGCATGGGTGGGACATCAGATCCAAATACAGAGTCTCCTACCTCTATGGCTCCACCCACTTCGATATCTGACTTGGAAGACCCTCAAACTTACACGGAGTCAGTGGGTACACCGTCCAGCACAGCGATCGTCAACGAAGCAGATCAGCCACAACCAACCCCGTTTTCAGGCTACATTGTGACAGCAAACCACCAGGCCGACGACAATGATACGGACATGAGTGGGACATCAGATGCAGACACAGAATCTCTTCCCTCCCTGACTCTACGCGCTTCACCGTCTGACCCCGAAGTCCCTCTGACCAGCTTCCCCTACTGCGACTACGCCGTCGGCGGGCCAAATCACAACTGGATCAACTGGCTCGCGAATGTCGACGAGCCAGACTACCCATCGGACATAGACAGACTGTCCTACGACGTCGTCGACAACGCCTCTATTAGAAGCACAGACGCAATCTGGTCCAGAGAGCAGACCCCCCTGCCGGAGGGTGATGACGAGTGGCATCCATCCGAGCACGGGATTGAAACAGACGAGGGTAGGGCTGACCCTGTATCCTTAAATCCAACAGCACCATTCTCAACCTATAAACTTACATTTGAAACAGAAACGGGCAGGATAATCTCGACATCTATCTCGCCCTCGCCCTCACCCTCACCCTCAACCCCCGACCCCGAAAACAACAACAAACCCCTCACGCACTCCGACATCGTCTCCCTCAAAGCAGCCGCCCTCCGCCTCTACTCCGGCGCCCGTTTCCTCTCCCTCCCCCAGGTGACCGAACACATCAACATGCTCTCGAAGCCCGAGATCCTCCCACTGCTAGCCACCCACCTCGACCTCCCCCACGCCACCGCAACCCGCAAACGAACTATCACCACCGAGATCACGCTCGCCCATCCAGACGCGACGAAACGCTCGCTCCTGCTCACGACCCTCCCGACCGAGACGCAGGAGGTCGAGGTCGCCGAAGAGTACGACCTGGTCGCTGCGCTGCGCGAGACGGATATTGGTTCCCTGCGCGGGTACCTCCGGAACGCACTGTCGGGGCTGCAACCGGAGGAGATCTATGTCTGCTTGATGTCGCCGCGGGTGCAGTGTGAGCGGGCGGCGGTGATGGAGCTTTATGGAGCGGCCGTTGTCAGGGGGGAGGCTGAGCAGGGGGATTTTGGGCTGGGGTCGGAGAAATGGTGGCAGAGGATGGGGGGTGGGTTGGAGGGGGTCGAGGAGGGTTTCTAATTAATACTTTTTTTCCCTCTTCTTCTTCTTCTTCTATAGTACTGCTGCTAACAAATTTTTATCTTCACCAGTGGATAATACCAACAGCCATTGTGTTCCCAGCGAATAATGTAATTCCCAGCCAAGCAGGCCGCCTAACTAACTTCACCTCTACTGAGGTAACTTAAAGCTAAGTTTAATAGAGAAGCGGACTGTTTAACATAGGTAATAATGATTCAGCAACCATGAAAGTTGGTATATGGTATTTCAGGGCCATAATTTCTTTCAAAAGTACGTTCTTAAACCTCTACTACATCACAAACCCTCTCTGGAATTCGATCCGCCAGCAACCGTACACCAATTTCAGGGCCTCCATGGTCCTAATCCCCAAGCATTATATATCTCTACTGTCATCTACCAGGGCTGGAAGTCGCACGTGCCCGCCCAGCCCTGATGTCGCCCCCTGGTACCAATCCCAACTTTCAGCCTGCCCGCATTTCGACACCCACGGCTTGACATTACATCAGAATATCGAAATTTATCTTTTCCTGCAGATAGTCCAACATGAGGCTTGATTCGGACGACATCATCTGTTTCGATGACGATGAATACATCGGCGCGGAGGTCTCTTTCCCCAATGATTCCGTATGGAAGCTTGTCTCCAAGACAAAAGAACGCGGTTATTCCGAGTCGCAGGGCGATTGCGAAGCACTGTGCCTTTCTTCCGAAGCACGGGGCATATTTCTTTGTTCCAAGGTATCTGGACATGATCCCGCCACAGCTATCGTTAAGATTCGTTTGCAGTCAGTCTTGGTTGGCCACCCCCGCCCAGCGGGTTTATATTAATGTTGATCACTAGGATTCCGTGGTATAGGACAGCAGGAAAAAAAAAACCCCAGGCTCGTGCCAAGCAGGCTATTCCAGAGATTCCTCACAGTTGCAGATCAGAAATAAAAGCCTTGTCCTGTTTAACAGAGGCCCGCTGCTCCAGTGCCCCCTCTTTGTTGTCCAGGAAGGCGGAGACACAGACTTGTGATGAATGGGTTCCGGGGGGCGACAGGCTGAGTATATTGATGGAACACTTACCTGGGTTTGATCCATCGGATCTGTTTTGGAGTCATGAGATGCCCCGTGCTGAACGGGATTGTCTGAGGAGTGCTTTCAAGATAGCATGGCTGTGGGTTCTTCTTCTTCTTCTTCTTCTTTTTTTT
>MU628495.1:0-98752 GCA_025688805.1 Aspergillus egyptiacus | reverse complement strand
TATATAAATATAAGCTTTATAGTCTTAGACCTGTAAATATTTTAAGATTATATTTATTAGATTTAAAATATAGAGTCTCTTATAAAATAACTTTATAAAATTTTTTTAATATTTCTAGAATAGTCTGTATATACTAAATAGTTTAGAATATATATAGTACTTTTAATAGTTATTAGTAATTTATTTTATTTATTTATCTCTAAAATGCTTTATAAGTTACTATTTAATATTAATATCTATTAACTATAAAATATATTAAAATAGATTTTTACTTAGGATTTTATATATTAACTAGATATAGAAGAAGCTCTTAACTTTATAGCTATATAGATAAAATAAATCTATAATTATAAATATTAACTAATTAAATTCAAGTCTAGAGATACTATCTACTTAAGACTATATAAGAGATATTTAATCTTATCTACTTTTATTTTATTTATAAAGCTTTTTTAATAATATATCTAGTTAAAAGTTCTTAAATAAATTAGCTATCTTATATATTACCTAGATATTCCTGTATTATAGTATATATATTCTATAATTACTATTACTTAGCTTAAGCTATTACCTAGTCCAGATTTATTTAATTATAATCTAGATAAACTAGAAGTAATATATAATAAATACTTTCTAGATAATACTAATTATTATAAGATTAATTAAATATTTAATAAGTTTATAGATTAAAGAGAACAGACTTAAGCAGATAACTTATAATCTAAAACTATTTAATATTTAGTTTAATAAAAAGATTACTAGCCTAAAAATAATAAATAAGTTATCCTATAAAATCTTGAGTGTTGCATGCTATGTTATGCCTGCACCAGCTTATCCTGTATTAGCTTATCCTTATTCTATTCTAGTCTAAATAATACCTGCTAAGATTACTCTAAATCCTCTAGCTAGCTAATAAAGAACAACATCTCTATAATAACAGAATAGTACTATAATATATTAGTAGTATATTTTTAAGATAGCTAAGAATATTAAATTTTCTAACTATTATTAATAATTTCAGGTCTCTAAAATTATTATTTATTAATTATTATATTAGAGTATTAATAACTAAGTAATTTAGAAACTTTAAGTTATTAAAAGCTTTATTCTTTTTTATTCCTTCTTTATCTTATCTATTATATCTTTACTTATCTTTTTTACTTTTTTTATTATCTTTATCTTCTTATCTTCTATAAAAATCCTTAATTTATTTAAGTTATCTTATTTTATCTATTTAAGCTTTTATTTAAATTCTCTTGATTACTGCTAAATTAATCCTCTTTATTTTATCTATTTAAGCTTGAGTTTAAATTCTTTTAATTACTATTAAATCTATAAATAATTAACTATTCTTATCTATATCTTGTTAAGCTTGTCTATTAACTAGCTATCTACTAGAAGTTATAAAGTATCTATAGTTCCTACTTTAATATCTAGATAATCTACTATATTATATTTATTTAAAATATCTAGTCTCTATCTTTTTCTGTTAGAAATCTATTATATTCTCTAGATTAGTTTATTAATTATTTAGTATTATATAAGACTATTAAAGAATTTCTATATCTTACTTAAAGCTAGCTAGATAATAATTCTATCTTTCTAGATTAGATTAGTAAAATATAGTTACTTCTTCTAGATTTAGAACTAGAAAAACTGCTAGACTAAGCTTTCTATATATAATCTTAATCTACTACTTCTAATTATTTAATTAAAATTATTATCTTTAACTACTCTATTTATTCTCAAGACTAGTAATTTTTTAATTAAACTTTTTTTTTATTTTTACAGGATTTCTTATCTACTAAAAGTTAAGACTATTCTAGTTATTAAATATCTTCTTTCTCTCTATTTTTATCTATTAGTTTATTTATTAGTTAACTAGCTATTCTAATATTATTATTTTTAATTAACTCTTTATTCTTTAATCTATCTATAGTTAGGCCTGTATATTACTATTTACAGATATCTAATTAGATAAAAAGAAATTAATATTAGCTTAAATTTTCTACTTATTTAAGAAACTCTATTCTATCTATTAAAATAGATAAATAACCTAACTTTAGAAGTCCTAATTAAAATAGAAATAAAATATATTACTATTTTATATTTTTATTTTAAATTCTATTCTTAGAATTATTCTCTAAATAAAATAATTTAAGTAATTACTAAAATTTTATTACTAGCTATTAAGATCTATCTAGAGATCTTTATTATTAACTAGAACTATATTATTCTTATAATTATATAAAAATATATTTTTAGAGCACTTTAATTAGTTTAAATAGTAATATATTAAATATAGATTTAAATATATATTAAATATAGATTTAAATAGTATCTCTAGAGTATCTAGATTTATAAAAGCTATTAATACTGCTAATATTTTTCTTGAATATATTATAGCCCTGCTTTAATATAACTAAATAATTATTAGTAATATTATCTAAAATAATTAAAATATAATAAATACTTATATAGCTTAGCTTAAAGTCTATTTTAAGATTCTTATAAGTAGTACTACTACTAATAGATCTTCTCTATCTTCTTCTTCTAATTTTTTAAGCAGAAATAATATAAATTAGAATACTTCTAGAAATAGTAATAGTAATAATAATAAAAATAATAAAAGCTAGAGAATAGATAAAATTAGCTATTTCTAGCTAGATATAGCTAATAATATTATAGTTAAATAAACTAATAATATAATAATTTATAAAGATATTAATATCTTTTATAACTAAATTAAAGACATTATTATATATAAAGAAGAGATAATAATAAAGATAAATATATAGATTTATTTTTAGAATATTATATTATATTAGTATATTTTATAGCTTATTAAGCTAGAAAAGATTATTTTATATATTATAAATATAGAACAAGAATAGCTAGCTTATCTAGTAAAAAAATTTAAGCTAATCTTCTTAGTTATTCTCTAGAAGCTATATTTACTATTCTACTTTTATAATAATATTTAGACAGGGAAATTATCTTAATTATTCTTAAAAGATATTATTAGATATTATAATATAGCTAGTATTAATAATATATTTAACTAGATTAGTATAATTTAGAATTAACTTAATCTCTATTTATAATATAATATTTTTAAATCTACTTAGAATACTAGCTTAGTTTAATTTTTTAAAATATTAGAGTATTAGCAGTATTTTTAGAAGAATATTACTAATAAATATAATAAGTAAAAGAGCTCTTAAACTACTAGTAATTATTATAATTTTTTTCTACTTATAAAGTTATAATAGTTATAACTTTTAAGATCTCAGGTCTAATAATTAATAATTATTAACTAATTTATATTCTAGTCTAGTATCTTACTAGTACAGGCAGTAGTAGTAGCTATATTATTAATTTAAATATTAGTAGTATAGATATTATTCTTCTATAATATTATAGCTAGCAGTAAATTAAGTATACTATTAATTATACTAGCTAAATATAAATTATTAAGACTAGAAATATTAAGCTAGTAGTTTTTAAGAATTTTAGTATTCTAGAATCTCTATAAATAGTAAGAATAATTTATTTTTATTATTAAGTAAGAAGTCTTAGAATTAATAATCTAACTAGAGAGCTTTTATAGCTAATGTTATTATTAAAGAAATATTTATTTTCTTTAAATCTATATCTACTAAATTATATACTAGATTTATTATATATTAGACTACTTACTATTTTATTATTAGATTAATAGTTCTTGGATCTACTGCTTATTATACTAGTCTATTTTTAATAGTATTTTATTTTTATACTATTTCTCTGGTTAAACCTATTGCTTGCTATAGTAAAACTAATAAAAAAATTTAAAATAGATCTAGATCTAATTCTAAAGAGCTTGTCAGCTTCCTTTGCATGTCAACATCATGCCATCAGCCTATACTTATTCTGCTCTGCTGAGATCAACACTTTAAGTGTTTGATCTAAGCAAGAACTGGCTTTACAAGCAACTACATACAGACCTCTAAATGCAATATATTAAATGTAATAATTGGTAGCATGTTCTAGATGATATCCAGGCTTGCTAATTATCTCTTATTTACTATAAATTAATATCTTGCTGTTAGCATTCCCTAGCAATCTATCAAATCCTAGTACCTTTATTTAACAGGATCTCTTGAATAAAGCTATTTACTATTTGTTAATTACTTGCCTGATAGCTCTGAAGCTATAAAGCTATTTCTCTTCTCTTTTTTTAATTCTATTTTACTTAAATTCCTTTCTAGTATATGAATCTTATGTTCTTGCTGCTAGCTATTCTTGCACTACCCTGGTTTAATATATCTCCTACTAATTAGCTCTACCTGCCCTTTAATTAACATGTTATTATTAATTACTATATATATTATTTTATCAAGTTCATGCAATCTACATGGTTATACTTGTGACTATTATAGCTAGAACTTCCTTATATAGTACCCTTGTAAATACCAGCTGATATTTACTATATTATTATATTTTATACTATACTCTTTTAGGATTTATTTCCTAGGGCTTTACCTCTAGCATAAATTATATCTTTAATACTAAGAAGCTTCTGCTAGCTTGGCTTCTTCTAGATCTCTCTATCTACTCTATATACTTATATTTTAACCCTATTATTGCTACTTTTTACTATTTATTTAATTTAAGTTTAAATAATATTTACCCATGCCTGTACAGCTATTAAAATAAATAGCTAAATTAGTATATTAGCTTAAGTTCTTCTAATCTAAATCTAATATCTCTAATACTAAAAATTTTAATAGCCTAACTATTTATTTTATTATTTATCTTACAAGTATCTATTCTTTATCTAAGTTAGTAAAATACTATCTATTTTTACTTAATTAGAAAATTAATAGATCTATACTAAATAATATAGTTTAAGAGCTGCAAGATCTTGCTAAGTATTTAAAGATAATAGATAATTAGGATTTTATTAATTAACTTAATAAAAATTTTTTAGAGTAAGCTAATACTGCTAATCTAAAAAGACTACTAGATTATTTCTAGTTATAATCTAGATCTTATTTAAGCTTTATTTTAGTTGCTAGAAAAGAGAAATAACCTATCTAATCTAAATAGTAGTCTAAAGAATCTACTATAAGCTTAAACTATTCTAAAACTTCTAATATAATCTTATCTAATCCTCTAAATACTTCTTCTATTATTAAGAAAGTAAATAATCCTGCTACTATCTTCTAAACTAAATTAAAAGAAATAAAGTATTATTTATTTACTATTACTAGTGCTAGTACTAGAAATTCAGAATCTACTAATATTAAGAATACTAGTATTAAACCTGCTTTCTCTATCTTAATAGAGCTAATATTAACTATAATTAAAAATAATACTACTTCTAAAGTACCTGGTATATTTTATTTTAATTTTAATAATAGTTACTTTTATAATATCTTTAATATTAGAGCTTATTTTAGTAGTATTTTTTCTATATCTACTATTAATTCTAAGTTTTCTACTCTTCTAAGATTAGAGCTTAGACTATTTAAACTTATATTAATTTAAGATTATTACTTAAGATCTATATTCTTTTCTGGCAGAATATCTACTATTACTACTACAGCTAGTTCTTTAACTACTATCTCTTTCTCTAAATACTAAGATTCTTTCTCCAAGTATTATTATCCTAAATCTACTATTACTAACCTGTACTAATTAATACAGGATATATAACTTAATAATAATTATTAGTTTAAATAGATAGAAAAACACCTGTATAATAGTAGTAGTAGTAGTAGTAATACTTTATCTTCTTCTGGTAGTTCTCCTGACAACCCAGATAATAATAAGAATAGTAAAAAAAATAATAACAGCAATGCCAGCAGTCCTGTTATTATTAATAACAGTTATAATACTTAATAGAAAATAGAAGAAATTAGTTACTTCTAGCCTGATATAACTAAAAATATAGCTATCAAGTAAATATTAAATATAATATATTATAAAGATATTAATATCTTTATTAATCAGATCTGAGATATTATCCTCTATAAAAAAGAATATATAGTTAAAATAAATATATAAGCTTATCTATATAGAGCAGTCTTATCTTAGTTTATTATATAACTTAGTAATCTTAAAAAACTAGTTTTTAGAAATTTATCTATAGAAGCAGGATAGCTTCTTTTACTATATTAATACTTTAAGTCTAATTTATAAGCAATACTGTATAAGTTAACTATCTTATTTTATAATTACTTAAATATTTATACTAGAAAGACCTCTTAAAGCTTTATAAAAAAAGTTATTTATTTATATTAAGCTGTAGAGATTACTTCTATCTATAATTAAATATTAATAATATAGAATTATCTTGAATCTAGTCTATAGTATAATATCAAGATTTCTAAGCCTACTACTACTATAGCTTTCTTTCTTAAAAAGCTTAATTAGAAGTAGTATCTATAGTAGAATATAACTACTAGATATAATAAGAAGAAGAATTAATAAAATACTAACTAAGATAATACTAGACTTAAAGCCTTCTCTAGTATATTAAATAAATATTTTTATAGATCTGCTCCTGCTGCCTACTACTCTATAGCTAATAAATTAATATAGTTTACTAAATTATAACTATTAAAGCTACTATTTCTTAATACTATATTAATAACTACTAGTATAGTAGTAAATATAGCAGTAGCAGCTAAATCCTGTTACTAATACTAATCTATAAACTAGAGTATTTTCTAATACTTAAGCTTAATAGCCCTGGCAGCCCTGGCAGAATTATTCTAGACTAAATTTTAATCAGTACTAGATAGGCTATAATTTAAATTTAAATTAGAATTATAGTAATTTTAATTAGCTAAATATAAATAATTATTATTCTTAGAATAATTATCTAAATTAGCAGGGACAGTCTCAAGCCTATATTATTAAAGTATTAGAATCAAGCTATAATATATTCTTATAGTCTTCTCTGCCCTCTTTATCTGCTCTAGATAATATTACTATATATTTTGCTGGTCTATTAATATTAGTCTTCAAGGAAGTATTTAATTAGAATACTAAGAAGATCTTCTGGATTAATCTATATAATCCAGGCAGCAGCTATATTAATAATTAGATAGAAGACTATTATACTAGTAATATTAATCATGATAATAGTAATTATATAGCTAGCTATAATAGCTATTTAAATACCTTTAATACTAAGATTAATAATAATTATACTAAGATTAGAGTTATTACTTCCTGTAATAATTACCTCAAGATATTTTCTTTAAATAATATACTATATAAATATCTATCCTGTTATAACAAGCCAAAGATATTAGAAGAACCTGTCTCTACTATATATATATTTACTGCTAAAATTATTAAACCTACTTATTATAATAATATTAACAACTCTTAAAAACTACTATATATTTATTAAAGTACTATAGCTTATATTAAACTAAATATAATTAAAAAATATAAAGATATCTATCTTAATACTAGCTATTCTTGGATAATTATTAACTCTGCTTTTACTAGAATAATTAAAGATATTAAAATTAAGACTATAAATAAAAGTATTATAGTTAAAAATATTAAGTCTAAAAATATTACAGACAAGATAGCTATCTTTTTTATATATTTTTCAGGAATTTTTATAGATAGATAGTATAACTATATAAAGCTGCAAGTCAAAGTCTATCTTATTAATAATTTCTAACTAAATATCCTTGTCAGCACTAAAATTCTAAAATATAAAAAATTTATTTTTAATTTTAAATATTTAACTATAATAGTCAGATCTTATAAAGACCTGATATTTTCTATTTATTATTAAGTATAGAAAAATTAAATTAAGAATACTCTAGTTATTTTCTATAAGAATACTATTATACCTGTATATTTAAAGATATAGATTCCTATTTATCTATATACTATCTTACTAGAAGACTAGGATTTTATCTTTAAACTAGCTAAATCTTTACCTGGGCTTAAGAATAAGTCTAGATTTATAATCTATATTTATTTTATTAACTATTATTTCTTCTTTATTAAAGTAGTAAATAATATTAATACCCTAATTATTATTGCTTGATATATATAGCTTGAAATATTATTAGACTTAGACTATATTACTATTTATTATATCTTAACTAAAGCAGCAGAACTTGCTTAATTCTATAATTATTAGTTTAACTATTTAGCAGGCCCTAAGATTCCTAAAAAGCCCATATACTAACAGTATATTAAAGACTTATTTACTAGAGCCTATACTATTATAATTAAAAAGAAAGTAAATATAAAAATAAACATTAATTCTAGTCATGAGCTAAGAGCTTTTAACTGTAGTTAAAAACCTGCTAATAATAGCCCCCCTTCTTTAGAGCTAAAGCCTGAGTTAATAGCAACTAATATAATAAACACCACAGTATTATCTAATAATATAACTATTTACAGTACAGATTCTGATATTATCTAATAGTTTAAAAAGCTTATTAAATACTTTAATATCTAGAAATCTCCTGAGATAATTAGATTTATTAATATTCTAAAGTTAAAATAAATAGAAATCCTACTCAAGAACAGCTGGAAGTAATATTTACTAAAATCTTAAATATACTTTATTAGATCTAAAGATTATTAGTATATTAATAAAATTTTTAATCCTCTATATTAGTAAGATAAGATATCTTTTACTATTAGATTTACTTCTTTAACTTATTTAGTATTTATTATATAATACCTAAATCCTGATTCTTAAAAAAAGCTAAAAGACTATATTATTATAGATTTATATTAATTAAATTAAGAATTAATTCCTAACCTCTATCTTATACTAATATAAAATAAAATTATTAATCTAGTAAAAAAATATCTTTTTATCTTAGTTATTAATTATATTTAATTCTTCTATTAATAGTCTATATACAAGAATTATTGCAATTATCTTACTATAATAATATATAAAGAGTAGAAGATCTTTTATATAGTTATAATAGATTATATAAATTTAGTTCTATATATTTAGTAATAAATTAATAGAAAACTTAAGAACTTTAAAGAATTTTATAGAGATTATATTAATAATATTATAATTATCTCTTTAATACTAGAAACTTATTTAGAATATCTAGTCTTAATATTTAAAAGATTACAAGATCTTAATATTAAATTAAAACTATTAAAAATCTTTATTAGCTTTTTTTCTATTAAATTATTTAAATAACAGGTTAATATTTTTAGTTTAATAATATCTAAGAATAAGATTAAAGCTATTTATAATATAGAGTTTTTAAAGACTTTTTAAGCCCTTAAGATTTATCTTAGAATAATTAGATAGCTTTAATACTATATTATCAAGTATTTAGACTATACTAAACTACTTAAAAAATAAAAAGCAGATCTATTATATAAAGACTTTTTTAAAGATTATTTTTATTATAAATATATACTCTAGACTAAATACTTAGATCTTGTACCTGATAAAAGGGCTATATATAAGTATTTTAAAGCTATATTTAGTAATCTACTATAGTTAGCCTATTTTAAGATATACTACTATTTATATATAGATCTTAATAGCTCTAGTTTAGAAATAGAAGCTATAATATTTTATATTAAGTATTTCTATATCTATTAACTATTATCTATTCTATCTTCTTAAATTTAGATTAAGCTAGTACTTTTTCTATCTTGATACCTGACTAATACAGAAAAGTAGTATTAGTCTATAAAATTAGAAGTTTTATATCTTATATAGATATTTAGAAAGATTTAATATCTATATAAAGCTTTAAAATACTCTATTATTATTAATACTAATTATACTTCTATTATTAGCATCTTAAAGCAAGCTATTTTTAATATTATTACTATTAAAAAGCTAAATCTCTGTCTAGTTCAAGTATCTTAATATATCTAATAATTTCAGCTTAAAGTATACTATAAATCTAGAAAAGATAATATTATAGCTAATACTTTATCTTAATTACTAGCAAGAAATAATAATCTTACTAATTATAATTTTAATCTAGATTAGTTGCTTGATATTAAAGTCTATACTACTTCTATCCTTAAGCTTAGCCTTAAGTTTAAGAATTAAATCTAATTAAAATATACTTCTGATTACAGGCTTATACAGATCTTTAAGGTTCTATAAAATAATTTATTAGTTAAGCTACTCTACTACAAGCAAGATAGCCTTTTATACCTGCTTAAAAAATATATTAATATTAATAATATACTTGTTAAGAAGCCCTGGTTACTTCTACTATATTTTATAATTAAAGAGATCTTTTAAGTTATTTATAATAATAGAGACTACTAAGGCCTTAAATAATGCCTTCATGCCTTATATAGATTAACCTTCTATAAATATTAGAAGTTATTATAAGACTATATTTACTAGTATCCTGAATATTAACTTAATAACTCTTACTAATATCTACTATATAGCTTGTTATAATTAATAACACCTGCATTAGTCTCTTTTAATATAATTACTATAGACTTTCTTACTAGTCTTCTTAAAGCAAAAGATAATAATATACTATTAATTATTATTAATAAGTTTATAAAGTATATTAGCCTTTTGCCTGGTTAAGAAGATTAAAAGATCTCTTAATAGAGTATAATACTAATTAAATACTTTCTAAGCTATAATTAGAGAGTTTCTTGTATATTTATTTTTAATAGAGATGCTAGGTTTATATTATTATTCTAGTAAGATATAATTAAGTTAATATTATTAGTATAGTATTACTTAGTTATCTATTATTCTTAGACTAATAGATAGTCTAAAAGAACTATTTAGACTATTAAAATTATACTAAGACATGTCTATATACAAGAACTCTTATAGATTAACTAACTTTCTAAGATTATAGAAATTCTTAACTTCTTACTAAGTATAACTATAAAATACTTACTTTATAAGCTTCTCTTTAGCATTAACTTATAGTAATTATAAAATATACTAAAAAAGATATTTATTCAAGATTTCTTCTCTTACTTTAATACTAAAGAAGTATTATTATTTACTATAATCTAAATAAAAAGAGTATATAATTATTATTACTATTCTATTTTATTTAAAGTTAATAATATAGTATACTTATAACTATATAAAGAATACTACTTGCCTGGCTAATCTTCTTAAAAGCTTTTCTATTTATATATATCTTTACTTAAGGTTCTTGAGTATATTAGAAGACTTTTATATTACCTAGAAATTCTATATATATAGAAAGTATATTCTATTTTTTTAGTTACTTAGCTAGAGCTTGCATTATATGCTGATTCTTTATATTCTAAATATATTAATTTTTATAAATAAGAACTTCTGAAGCTATTATCTTAGCTAGATAACCAGTTTCCTGAAGATACAGATTATTATAAAGTTAAATATATTATTAGTAAATATATTACTTATATTAGTTATTGCTGTATATTAAAAATACTCTACCAGATCTAATAGTATGGTTATAGACCAGAAGATAATTAGTTCATAACTTATAACCAGCTATTAGGAGCAGAAAATTTAATTAATAAATATAAAGTAAATAATAATAATATATCTGCTTGTCATTCTCTGTCCCCTGCTATTCTTATTAACAATTCTAAATATTATTCAAATTAAGCACACCTTTTAACTACAGCCAAAATTAAAGCCTGACTTTTATTAGTTAGCTAACAGCTTGGTACAATAGAATATAGAATTTAATTCCTGTTGTTCTTGCCCCTCAGATACCTTGCCAAACTGCTTTATTTCTTTACTTTTTCTTAACTGTATTTATACTACTTATATATAACAGGGACATTATATTTTTTCTTCAACCCCCCATATATCAGCTTCCTTCACATGTCAATGTCATATTATCAGCCTATACTTATTCTGCTCTGCTGAGATCAATACTTTAAGTGTTTGATCTGAGCAAGAACTGGCTTTACAAGCAACTACATACAGACCTCTGAATGCAATACATTGAACATGACAGAGCTAGATTTATATTTTACTAATAGATATTTTATAAAGATTATTATTATAGAACTAGTAGTTACTTATATTACTTATAAAGCAGAATTTATATTAAATAATTATCTTTATAAATATCTATCTTAATATTCTAGATAAGCTAGTAAATATAATACTTTCTAGATTATAACTGTAATGGTCAAAGTATCTTGTATTTGGAGGTCTTGTATGTAGTTGCTTGTGGGTCCATCCTTGCTTGGATTGAACACTTAAGGTGTTGTTAGAGGAGCGGAGCAGAATAAGTATAGACCTGGCTAGTTAACATGTAAGAACCTGACAATATAGAGAGTCAAGAAAAAATATAATATCTCTATTACTAATAAAGATAAACATGACTATAAAGCAGCTATAACTAATAATTTAAATTGTTGATAAGAATAATAAGAGATAAAGAATAATATTTAGAAGTAGAATATTTATTAGTAAAAGAATAGCAAGCAGAAGTAGCTTTATATTTATTAATTAAATTTTTAGCTCCTAATAGTTAATTATAAGTCATAAACTAATTATTTTCTGGCCTATAACCATGCTATTAGATCTAGTAAAGTATTTTTAGTATATAATAATAACTGATATAAGTAATTTGCTTGCTAATAATATATTTAACTTTATAATAATTAGTATCTTTAGAAAATTAATTATCTAATTAAGATAGTGGTTTTAAGAGTTCTTGCCTATAAGAATTAGCATATTAAGAATATAAAGAATTAGCCTATAATACAAGCTCTAGCTAAGTAACTAAGAAAACTAGATATACTCTTTATATAGATAGAATCTCTAGATAGTATAAGAGTCTCCTAATATATTTAAGAATCTTAAGCAGAGATATATATAAATAGAAAAGCTTCTAAAAGGATTAACTAGATAAGTAGTATTTTTTATATAGTTATAAGTATATAGTATTACTAACCTTAAATTTAATAAAATAATAATAATAATTATATATTTTTTTTATTTAAACTATAGTAAATAATAATGCTTCTTTAGTATTAAAGTAAGAGCAGAAATCTTAAATAAATACCTTTTTTATAATATTTTAAGGCTGATATAAATCTATCCTGAATAGTAACTTATATAGAGTCTGCTTTATAGTCATGCTTAATAAGAAGTTAAGAATATCTATAATCTTAGAAAGCTAGTTAATTTATAGCAGTTCTTATATATAGACATGTCTTAGTATAATTTTAATAGTTTAAATAGATCTTTTAGACTGCCTATTAGTCTAAGAATAATAGATAACTAAATAATACTATATAGATAATATTAACTTGATCAAGCCTTGCTAGAATAATAATATAAATCTAGTATCTTTATCTAAAATAAATATACAAGGAATTCCCTAATTATAACTTAGAAAATATTTAATTAGTACTATATCTTATTAAGATACCTTCTAATCTTCTTGACTAGGCAGAAGGCTAATATATTTTATAAATTTATTAATAATAATTAATAGCATATTATTACCTTTTGCTTTAGAAAGGCTAGTAAGAAAGTCTATAGTAATTATATTAAAAAAAACCAGTACAGGTGTTATTAGTTATAATAATCTATATAATAGATATTAGCAAGAATTATTAAGTTAATATCTAGAGTACTAGTAAATATACTTTTATAGCAGTTTCTGGTATTTATAGAAAGTTAATCTATATAAGACATGAAGATATTATTCAAGATCTTAATATCCTCTATTATTATATATAGTATAAAAGATTTCTTTAGCTATAGAGTATAATAGAAGTAATTATAATTCTTTAACTAGTATATTATTATTAATATTAGATATAGTATATTTCTTAAGCAGATAGAGAAGACTATCTTATTCTTAATAAGATAGCTTAGCTAAAGAATTATTATATAGAATATTAAAAATTTATATAAAGCAGTAATTAGAGGCATATTCTAATTAAATTTAATTTTTAAACTTAGAACTAAGCTTAAGAGTAGATACAGTATAGGCTTTAATATTAAGTAACTAATCTAAATTAAGATTATGATCTATAGGACTGTTATTCTTTATAGATAATTAAGATAGTATATTAGCTATAATATTATCTTTTCTAAATTTATAATAAACTTTAAGATAAAATTACTGAATATACTAAGATACTTAAACTAGATAAAGATTTAATTTTTTAAGAATAATAGTATTAAAGATAGCTTGTTTTAAGATACTAACAGTAGAAGCATGATTAGTATAGATAATAACTAGATATTCTAAAGCTTTATATAGATATTAAATTTTTTTAAATATCTATACAAGATATAAGATCTCTAATTCTATAGACTAATACTATTTTTTAATATCTATCAGGTATTAAGATAAAAAAAGTACCAGCTTAACTTATATTTAAAACAGTAAAACTAATAGCAGGTAATATATATAAAAGTATTTAATATAAAATATTATAGCTTCTATTCCTAAACTAGAGCTATTAAGATTAATATACAAGCAGTAATATATTTTAAAATAGACTAGTTATAATAGATTACTAAATATAGCTTTAAAATACTTGTATGCAGCTCTTTTATTAGATATAAAATCTAAGTATTTAGTCTAGAGCATGTATTCACGACAAGAATATTCTTTAAAAGATTCTTTATATAGTAAATTAGCTTTAATTTTCTCAAGTAGCTTGATATAGTCTAAATATCTAGTAATATAGTAATAAAGTTATCCTGTCAAGTCAAGATAGATTTTAAATACTTAAAGAGACTAAGAAAATTCTATATTATATATTATTCTAATCTTCTCTTCAGGTATTATAAGACTAAAGATATTAACTTATTATCCAAGCAATTTAATAGATAAAAAGCCTATAAAAGCTTTAGATAGTTCTAACTTAATATTAAAATCCTGCAACCTTTTAAATACTAGAGCTAGATATTCTAAATATACTTCTAGTATTAGAAAGATAATTACTAGATTATTAATATAAGCTTGACAAAACTATTAGAAGTCTTTAAGCTTTATATTTATCTATTATTAGATATATAGAACTGAATTAATATATTCTATTATAATTATATAAAAGATCTTCTGCTCTTTATATATTATTATAGCAAGATAATTATAATAATCTTTATATATAAGCTACTAGTAGAAAAATTAGATATAGTTAATAACTAAGATAAAAAGATATTCTTTTACTAGATTAATAATCTTATCTTATATTAGTATAGAGTAGAGATCAGGAACAGATTCTTAATCTAATTAATATAGATCTATAATAATATAGTCTTTTAGTTTCTTTTAAGGATTAGAATTTAGGTGCTATATAATAAATACTAGATAAGCTAAAGAAGTAATTCTAATAGCAAAAGATATCTTATCTTATTAATATAAAGGATTAAAGATTTTATTAATATATTAATAATTCTTGGATCTAACAGAATATATTTAAGACTTTAGTAATTATTCTTTCTAACTATTTTTAAGTAGGATTTTTATCTATTCTAACTCTAGAATATTAATAAGTCTAATTATCTTAGAAGATTCCTAGATATTAAAGTATTTAACAAGCTCTTTAAATTACTAGATAATACCAGAATTAGTACTATAAATAGTTATACTATTAGATAATACTATAATATTTATTATATTAGTTGCTATTATCTTAGGCTTTAATTTTAAAGAAGAATAATTATTATTAGTAGCTTTTTAACTACAGCCAAAAACTTGGCTATAGTTAAAAGCTTTTAGATTATAACCTAAATTAATATTTATCTTTATATTTATTTCTTTTTTAACTATAACAGCATAGGCCCTAGCAAATAGATCTTTAATATATTATTAGTATATAGGTTTTAGATTCTTTAGTATATTAGGGTTAGCTAGATAATTAAATTAGCTATTATAACACTAGGCAAGCTCTGCTGCCTTAGTAGACATGCAGTAAGCAGTAATATAATCAGAATCTAACAAGATTCTAAGCCATGTATAATAAGTAATAACTATAGAAGCACTAGTATTATTTACTGCTTTAATAAATAAGAAATAATAATTAATAAGATATGTATATATAGTAAAACTAGAGTATTCTTGATTTAGTTTTTTCTAATATAATAGTAAATAGAGAAGATAAGGTCTCTACAGAATCTAATTATAGCAGTTAAATACTTAAAATTAAAAATAAATTTTTTATGCTTTAGTATCTCAGTACTGACAAGGATATTTAATTAGAGATTATTAATAATATAGATCTTGATCTGTAGCTTTATATAGCTATACTATCTATTAGTAAATACTTCTAAGAAGTATATAGAAAAGACAGCCACTTAGTTAGTTATATTCTTTAACTTGATATCCTTAACTATAATACTCTTATTTATAGTTTTAATCTTAATATTTTTAATTATTTTAGCAAAAGTAGAGTTAATAATTATTTATAAATAGCTAGTATTAAGATAAATATTCTTGTATTCTTTAATAGTGTTCAGCCTGACTTAATGTCAGGTTTTCATGTTAACATGACTGGCCTGGCCTATACTTATTCTGCTCTGCTAAGCTCCGCTATCAACACCTTAAGTGTTTGATTTGAGCTACCCAGAAGAGGCAACAGACCTCCAGATATAAGTAATAAATTACATTTTTATAATAATTAATAATATATTCTAGGTAATATCCAGGCTTGCTAATATCACTATTTCTTATTTACTATAAATTGATACCTTGCTTAATATTTCTAATAATCTATTGACTTCTAGTACCTTTATTTAACAGGACTTCTTAATTAAAGTTATTAATTTACTAACAAGCTTACCTGCTAGCTCTAAAGCTGCCTGAAACTATTTCTTATTACTTCTCTCCTTAACTTTTATTTTATTATGTGAATCTTATATTATATTCTTGCTGCTAGCTAGTTTTGCTCTACCCTAATTCAGCATATCTTCTACTAATTAGCTAATCTTGCCCTTACCTTAATTAATATGTTATTATTAATTGCTATATATATTATTTTATCAGGTCAATATCAGCTACATAGTTATACTTGTAATAGTCATGGCTAGAACTTCCTTGCATGATATTCTCATGAATAATAGCTAATATTTATTATGTTATTGTTTCATGCTATACTACTTTAGGATTTACTTTCTAGGGCTTTGCCCCTAGCATGGTCTATATCTTAGATGCTAAGAAGCTTCTGTTAGCTTGACTTCTCTTTAGCTACTTTATTAACTCTACTTTCTATACTTCAACCCTGTTATTGCTGCTTCTTAGTACTATTCTCTATAATTAGTTTAATTTGAATTTAAATAATGTTTACTCATGCCTGTATAGCTGACTAAGTAGATAGCTGAATTAGTATATCAGCTTAAATTATTTTAAACTGAGTCCAATATCTTAGATACTAAGAATTTTAATAATCTAACTATTTATCTTATTACATATCTTACAAGCACCTGATCCCTATCTAAATTAATAAAGTATTATCTATTTCTATCTAATTAGAAGATCAACAGATCTATACTAAATAATATAGTTCAGGAGCTACAGGGCCTTGTAGAATATCTTAAGATAATTAATAATTAGGACTTTATTAACTAGCTTAGTAAAAATCCTTTAGAGTAAGCTAATACTGCTAATCTAATAAGACTATTAAATTATTCCTGATCTTAATCCAGATCTTGTTTAAGCTCTATTTTAATTGCTGGAAAAGAAAAATAATCTGCTTAACTAGAGCCTGAAGAATCTACTACAAGCTTAAACTATTCTAAAACTTCTAATATAATCTCTTCTAATTCTCTAAATACTTCTTTAACTATTAAAAAAGTGACTGAGCCTTCTACTATATTTTAAACTAAATTAAAGGGAATAAAATATTATTTATTTATTAACAGTGCTAGTAATTCAGAATCTACTAGTATTAAAGATACTAGTATTAAATCTATCTTCTCTATCTTAAAGCTAATTTTAACTATAATTAAAAATAATATAACTTCTAAAGTGCCTGATATATTCTATTTTAATTTTAACAATAGTTACTTTTATAATATTCCTGATATTAGAGCTTGCTTTAGCAGTATTTCTTCTATATCTACTACTAATTCTAAGCCTTCTACTCCTTCAAGGCTAGAGCTTAAACTGTTTAAGCCTATATTAACTTGAGGTTATTACCCAAGACCTATATCTTTTTCTAGCAGAATATCTACTATTACTACTACTATAACTGGTTCTTTAACTACTGTCCCTTTCTTCAAGTGCTGAGATCCTTTCTCTAAATATTATTATTCTGAACCTACTATTACTGACTTGTACTAACTAATACAGAAAGCACAGCTCAATAATAATTATTAATTTAAATATATAGAGAGATATTTATATAATAGTAGTAGTGCTTTATCTTCTTCTAGTAGTTCTTCTAATAATCTGGATAATAATAGAAACAGCAGGGGTAATAATAGTAATAATACTGGATCTAACAGTAATAATAATAGTAGTACTAGTAGTCTAGCTATTATTACTAACAGTTATAATATCTAATAAAAAACAGAAAAAATTAGATACTTCTAGCCTGATATATCTAAAGATATTACTGTTAAGTAAATATTAAATACTATATATTATAAGAATATAAATATCTTTATTAATTAGATCTGAGACATTATTCTTTATAAAAAGAAATATATAATAAAAATAAATATCCAAGCTTATTTATAAGATGCAGCCTTATCCTGGTTTATTATATAACTTAGTAATCTTGAAAAGCTTGTACTTTAAAATTTATCTATAGAAGCAGGATAGCTCTCTTTACTATACTAATATTTTAAGTCTAATCCTTAAGCTGTATTATATAAGTTAACTATCTTAGTCTATAGTTACTTGGACATTCATGCTAGAAAAACCTCTTAAAGTTTTGTAGAGAAAGTTATTTATTTATATTAAGCTACTAAGATTATATTAGTATATAATTAAATATTAATAATATAGAATTATCTTGAGCCCAGTCTATAGCATGATATTAAGATTTCTGAGCCTACTACTATAATAGTATCTTTTCTTAAGAAGCTTAATTAGAAGCAGTATCTATAGCAGAATATAACTACTAGATATAATAAGAAGAAGAATTAATAAAATATTAACTAAGATAATACTAGACTTAAAACCTTCCCTGGCATACTAAATAGATATCTCTATAGACCTGCTCCTGTTGTCTACTATCCTGCAGCTAATAATTAATATAGCTTGCTAAACTATAACTATCAGAATTATTATTTCTTAATACTATATTAATAGCTACTAATATAGCAGCAAGCACAGCAGCAGTAGCTGAACCCTGTTACTAATACTGGCCTACAAGCTGGAGCATTTTCTGGTACTTAAGCTTGGCAGCCCTGGTGACCCTGGCAGAACTGTTCTCCTGGATAAAGCTTTAATCAGTGCTAGATAGACTATAATTTAAATTTAAATTAGAATCATGGCAATCTTAATTAGCTGAATACAAACAATCATTATTCTTGGAATAATTATCTGAATTAGCAAGGACAGTCTTGAGTATATACTGCTGAAATATTAGAATTAAACTATAATAAGCCATCTCCTTGCAGCCTTCTAGGACCTTGTTACCATCTTCTGATAATATTACCGTGCACTTTGCTGGCCAAACCCCTATGGCAGCCTCCAAGGAAACATTTGAGCAGAATGCCGAGGAGACTTTTTGGGTTGATCTATATAATCCAGGCAGTGGGTATATTGACAAATCAGAAGGCTACTATATTGGTAATATTAATTATAGTAATAATAATTATTTAGCTGGCTATAGTAGCTATATAAATGCTGGTTCTGCCTACTTGGATGCTTTTAATGCTGAGGCTATTAAAGGGCATATAGAAAGCAAGGTAGTTACTTCATGCAATAACTACCTTGGGATATTCTCATTAAATAATATATTATATAAGCATCTGCCTTGCTATAATAAACCTAAGATAATAAGAGAGCCTGTCTTTACTGCACATGTATTTACTGCAGAGATTATTAAATCTACTTATTATTAGGATATTAACAACTCTTGTAAGCTCTTGTATATTTACTGAAGTATAACTACTTAGATTAGGCTAAACACTATTAAAGAATATAAAGATATTTGTCTTGATACTGGCTGTTCATGAATAATTATTGACTCTGCTTTTACTAAAATAATTAAGAATATTAAGATCAAAACTATAAATAAGAGTATCACAGTCAAGAGTATTAAGTTAAAGAATATAACTGACCAAGTGGCTATCTTTTTTATATACTTTCCAGGAATATTTACTAATAAACAGCATGACTATATAAAGCTATAGATTAAAGCCTATCTTATAGATAATCTCTAACTAAATATTCTTGTTAGTACTGAGATACTAAAGCATAAAGAATTTATATTTAATTTTAAATATTTAACTACTATAGTCAGGTTCTGTAAAGACCTTATCTTCCCTATTTACTACTGTATTAGAAAAAACTAAATTAAAAATACCCTAGTTATTTTCTATAAAAATACTATTATACTAGTATATTTAAAGATGCAGGTTCCTATCTACTTATATACTACTTTATCAGAGAACCAAGACTTTATTTTTAAGCTAGTAAATTTGCTGCCTGGTCTCAAGAATAAACCTGGTTTTGCTATATATATATATCTTGTTAATTATTATTTTTTATTTATTAAGATTATTAATAATACTAATATTTCTATAGTTATTACTTATTATATATAGCTTGGGACCTTGTCAGATTCTAATTATATTACTATCTATTATATGTCTACTAAGACAGCAGAGCTTGCCTGGTATTATAATAGCTGATTTAATTATCTAGCTAACCCTAATATATCTAAGAATCCAAAGCCTATATACTGACAATATATTAAAGATTTATTTACTAGGGCCTATGCTGTTATAGTTAAAAGAGAAATAAATATAAAGATAACTGTTAATTTAGGTTATAATCTAAAAGCTTTTAACTATAGCTAAACTTTTAGCTATAGTTAAAAAGCTGCTGATAATAGTTATCCTTCTTTAGAATTAAAGCCTAAGATAATGGCAACTAATATAATAAATATTATAGTATTACTTAATAATATAACTGTTTATAATACTAATCCTAGTATTATCCAGCAATTTAAAAAGCTTGTTAAATACTTTAATATCTGGGAATCTCCTGAGATAATTAGACTTATTAATATTCTAGAGTTAGAATAGATAAAAATCTTACTAAAAGATAGTTAGAAAGAATAATTACTAAAGCCTTAAATATATTCTATTAGACCCAAGAATTATTAGTATATTAATAAAATCTTTAATCCTCTATATCAGCAAGGCAAGATATCTTTTACTATTAGAATTACTTCTTTAGCTTATCCAGCATTTATTATATAGTAACTAAATCCTGATTTTTAAAAGAAATTAAAAGGCTATATTATTATAGATCTATATTAATTAAATTAAGAATCTATCCCTGATCTCTATTCTATACTAATATAGAATAAGATTATTAATCTAGTAAAAGAATATTTTTTTATCTTGATTATTAACTGCATCTAATTCTTCTATTAATAGCCTATATATAAAGATTATTATAATTATCTTGCTGTAATAATATATAGAGAGCAGGAGATCTTTTATATAGCTATAATAAATTATATTAATTCAGTTCTATATATCTAATATTAGATAGATATAAAGCTTAAAAACTTTCAAGAATTTTGCAGGGCTTATATTAATAATCTAGTAGTTATCTCTCTAATACTGGAAGTATATTTAGAATATCTAGCTCTAATATTTAAAAGATTGCAAGATCTTAATATTAAGTTAAAACTATTTAAAGCCTTTATAGGCTTCTTGTTAGTTAAATTACTTGAATAGTAAGTTAATACTTTTAGCCTTATAATACCTGAAAAGAAGATTAGAGTAATATATAATATAAAATTTTTCTAGTCTCTTTAAGTACTTGAGATCTATCTTAGCTTGATAGAATAACTTTATTACTATATTACTAGATATTCAGACTATGCTAAGCTGCTTGAGAAGTATAAAGCTGATTTACTGTATAAAGAATCTTTTAAAGAATATTCTTGTTATAAACATGTGCTCTAGACTAAATACTTAGATTCTATACCTGATAAGAAGGCTGTATACAAGTATTTTAAAGCTATATTTAGTAATCTACTATAGCTGGCCTATTTTAAAATATATTACTGTCTATATATTAACCTTGACAGCTCTGGATTAGGAATAGAAGCTATAATATTTTATATTAAGTAGTTCTATAGCTATTATCTACTATTAATTCTATCTTCTTAGACTCAGGTTAAGCCTATACTCTTTTTATTCTAATACCTGACTAATACTAAGAAATAGTATTAGCCTATAAAATTAGAAGTCTTATATCTTGTATAGATACTTAGAAAGATTTAATATCTATATAAAGCTTTAGAATATCTAGTTATTATCTATACTAATCATGCTTTTACTGTTAGTATTTTAAAACAAGCTATCTTTAACATAGTTACTATTAAAAAGTTAAATCTCTATCTGATTTAAGTATCTTAATATATTTAGTAATTTTGTCTTGAAGTCTATTATAAACCTGGAAAAGATAATATTATTACTAATACTCTATTTTATTTACCAGCAAGAAATTCTACTGGTTATAACCTTAATCTAGATTAGTTACTTAATATTAAAGCCTATACTATATTTACTCTTAAGCTTAGTTCTAAGTTTAAAAATTAAATTTAGTTAGAATATATCTCTAATTACTGTCTTATATAAATCTTTAATATTCTGTGTAATAATTCTTCAGCTAAGCTACTCTATTAAGAATAAGATAGCCTTCTCTATCTACTTAAGAAATATACTATATCTAATATTAATAATAATATACTAGTCAAGAAATTCTGGTTACTTCTATCATGCTTTATAGCTAGAGAAATCTTTTATACTATATATAATAATAGAGAATATCAAGGTCTAGAATAGTATCTTTATATCTTATATAGTTTAATCTTCTATAAATATCAGAAGTTATTATAAGAGTATATTTACTAGTATTCTAGATATTAACTTAATAATTCTTGCTAATATCTACTATATAGGTTATTATAATTAATAACACCTGCACCAGTTTCTTTTAATATAATTACTATAGACTTTCTTACTAGCCTTCCTGAAGCAAAAGATAATAATATATTATTAGTTATTATTAACAAGTTTATAAAATATATTAGCCTTCTGCCCAGTCAAGAAGATTAAAAGGCATTTTAATAAAGTACAGTATTAATTAAATACTTTCTAAGTTATAATTAGAAAGTCCCTTGTATATTTATTTCTAATAAAGATACTAGATTTATATTATTATTCTAGTAAGGCATAATTAAGTTAATATTATCTGTATAATATTATTTAGTTATCTATTATCTCTAGACTAATAAACAGTCTAAGAGATCTATTCAAACTATTAAGATTATACTAAGATATATCTATATACAAGAACTGTTATAGATTAACCAGCTCTCTAAGATTATAGAAATTCTTAACTTCTTATTAAGCATAACTATAAAACAGTCTCTATATAAGTTACTATTCAGAATAGATTTATACTAGTCTTGAAATACTATAAAAAAGATATTTATTTAAGATTTCTTCTCTTACTTTAATACTAAAGAAGTATTATTATTTACTGCAGTTTAAATAAAAAGGGTATATAATTATTATTATTACTCTATTAAATTTAATGTTGGTAATACTATATACTTATAATTATATAAAAAGTACTACTTGCCTGGCTAATCTTCTTAGAAGCTCTTCTATTTATATATATCTCTACTTAAGGTTCTTAAACATGTTAGAAGGCTTTTATACCAGCTAGTAATTCTATCTATATAGAAAGTATATCTAGTTTTCTTAGTTACTTAGCTAGAGCTTGCATCACAGGCTAATTCTTTATATACTAAATATACTAATCCTTATAGGCAAGAACTCCCAAAACCACTATCTTAATTAGATAATTAATTTCCTGAAGATACAGATTATTATAAAGTTAAATATATTATCAGCAAATACATTACTTATATTAGTTATTATTATATACTAAAAATACTTTACCAGGTCCAATAGCATGGCTATAGGCCAGAAGATAATTAGTTCATGACTTGTAATTAGCTATTAGGTACTAAAGATTTAATTAAGAAATATAAAGCAAAGAATAATAAGTCTAGTAACTCTGCTTGCTATTCTTCTACTGATAAATATCTTACTTCTAAATATTATTCTCTATTTTCTGTTATTCTTATTAACAATTCAGGAGCTGGCTATAGTTAGTTATGTATATTACTGTTTTTGACTATAGTTAAAACTATCTTTTTATATTCTTTTCCTTTCTTTTCTAGTAACAGGGATGTTGCACTTTTCTCTAACCCTCTATATATCAGGTTTTCATGTCAACATGACTGGCCCGGCCTATACTTATTCCACTCTGCTAAGCTCCGCTATTAACACCTTAAGTGTTTGATTTGAGCTACCCAGAAGAGGCAACAGACCTCCAGATACAAGCAATGAATCGCATTTTCATGACACTTAAGTGGTTATACTTTAGTAAATATATAAGAGCTTATATAAATTATTAATATCTTAATAATAAGTAGATTTAATAATCTTAGCAGTAAATATATATATAATAGAAACAGGCTTTCTTAATATTTTAGGCTTATTATAACAGGGCAGATATTTATATAGTATATTATTTAATAAGAATATCTTAAAATAGTTATTATATAAAGTAACCATCTTGCTTTCTGTATGCCTTTTAATAGCCTTAGTATTAAAAGTATTTAAGTATGCAGAACTGGTATTTATATAGCTACTATAGCTAGCTAGATAATTATTATTACTATAATTAATATTGCTAGTATAGTAGCCTTCTAATTTATTAATATATCTACTATCTGGATTATATAGATTAACTCAGAAAGTCTTCTTAGTATTCTATTTAAACACTTCCTTGGAGGCCTGAATTAGAGGAAATAGACCAGTAAAATATATAGTAGTATTACCAGCAGCAGGTAATAAAGATATAAAAGACTATAAAGATATAAAGGCTATATTATTATAGTTTAATTCTGATACTTTAGCAGTACAGGCTTGAGACTAATCTTGCTAATTTAGATAATTATTTCAAGAATAATAATTATTTATATTTAGTTAATTAAAATTGTTATAATTCTAATTTAAATTTAGATTATAGCCTATCTAGTGCTGATTAAAGCTTTATTCAGGAGAATAATTCTGCTAGAATTGCTAGGGCTGTCAAGCTTAAGTATCAGAAAATGCTCTAGCTTATAGGCTAGTATTAGTAATAATATTTAGCTGCTGCTGTTATACTAGCTACTACTATACTAATTATTAGTATAATATTAGAGAATAGTAGTTTTAGTAATTATAATTTAGTAAACTATATTAATTATTAGCTGCAGGATAGTAGGCAGCAGAAGCAGGTCTATAGAAGTATTTATTTAGTATACTAGAAAAGGCTTTAGATCCAGTATTATCTTTATTAATATTTTATTAATTCTTCTTCTTATTATATCTAGCAGTTATATTCTGCTATAAATATTATTTCTAATTAAGCTTTTTAAGAAAGGAAGCTATAGTAATAGTAGATTTAGATATCTTTATATTATATTAAAGGCTAGGCTCAAGATAATTCTAAATTATTAATATTTAATTATATATTAATATAATCTTGGCAGCTTAATATAAGTAAATAATCTTTTTTATAAAACTCTAAGAGATCTTTCTGGCATGAATATCTAAGTAATTATAAAATAAGATAGTTAACTTATATAATATAGCTTGAGAATTAGGCTTAAAGTATTAGTATAGTAAAAAGAGCTATCCTACTTTTATAAGTAAATTTTAAAGTATAAGCTTTTTAAGATTACTAAGTTATATAATAAACCAGGATAAGGCTACACCTTATAAATAAGCTTGAATATTTATTTTTATTATATACTTTTTTTTATAAAGAATAATATCTTGGATCTGATTAATAAAGATATTTATATTTTTATAATATATAGTATTTAATATTTGCTTGATAGCAATATCTTTAGGCATGTTAGGCTAGAAGTATCTAATTTTCTCTATTTTTTATTAGATATTATAGCTATTATTAATAATAACAGGATTATTAGTATTACTATTATTATTACTGTTAGGTCTAGCATTATTACTATTATTATTTCTATTATTTCTATTATTATCTGGATTATCTGGAGAACTACTAGAAAGAGGCAGAGTATCTTTATTATTATATAAATATTTCTCTATATATTTAAATTAATAATTATTATTAAGCTATATTTCCTGTATTAATTAGTATAGATCAGCAATAGTAGGTTCAGGATAATAATATTTAGAGAAAGAATCTTAATACTTGAAGGAAGGAACAGTAGCTAAAGGACCAGCTATAGTAATAGTAATAGTAGATATTCTGCTAGAAAAGGATATAGATCTTGAGCAATAACCTCAAATTAATATAGATTTAAATAGTCTAAGCTTTAATCTTGGAGAAGGGGGCTTAGGATTAGTAGTAGATATAGAAGAAACACCACTAAAATAATGTTGCGTTCCGCAAGCTGATGTTCATATTCATGTTGTTGTTGCTAAGCTAACTCGACGCTTAAGGCGGAGGAATATGATATGGGCGAGTTGGCCGGAACAGGAATAACGTAGATCTGAGAGGATCCGAATGACGGAGTGCAACAAATAAGCTCTAATATCAGGGGTATTATAAAAGTAACTGTTATTAAAATTAAAATAAAATGCACCAGGCACTTTAGAAGTAGTATTATTTTTAATTATAATTAAAACTGGCTCTGAGATAGAGAAAGCAGGTTTAATACTAGTATCTTTAATACTAGTAGATTCTGAATTGCTAGTACTATTAATAGTAAATAGATAATATTTTATTTCCTTTAATTTAGTTTAGAAGATATTAGAAGGATCAGTCACTTTCTTAATAATAAAAAAAGTATTTAGAGGATTAGATAAGGTTATATTAGGAATTTTAGAATAGTTTAAGCTAGCAGTAGGTTCTTCAGGCTATTACTCAGGTTAGATAGGTTATTTTCCTTTTTTAGTAATTAAAATAGAGCTTGAGTAAGATCTGGATTAAGATTAGGAATAATCTAATAGTCTTTTTAAATCAGCAGTGTCAGCTTGCTCTAAAAGATTTTTATTAAACTAGTTAATAAAGTCCTGATTATTAACTATTTTAAGATATTTTGCAAGGCCCTATAGCTCCTGAACTATATTATTTAGTATAGATCTGTTAATCTTCTAATCAGGTAAGAATAGGTAGTATTTTATTAATTTAGATAAAGATCAGGTGCTTGTAAGATATATAATAAGATAAATAGTTAGACTATTAAAATTCTTAATATCTAAGATATTAGATTTAGTTTAAAATAATTTAAGCTGATATATTAATTTAGCTATCTACTTAGTCAGCTGCACAGGCATAAGTAAATATTATTTAAATTTATAATAAATAAATAGTAAAGAGTAGCACTAAAGAGTAGCAATAATAGGGTTAAGATGCAGGTTATAAAGTTATAGAGTAGCCTAAGAGGAGCTAAGCTAACAGAAGCTTCTTAGTATTAAAGATATAGACTATGCTAGAAATAAAGTCCTAGAAAGCAAATCTTAAAGCAGTATAGCATAAAATATAATAATATAGTAAATATTAGCCAGTATTTAGGAAGACCCTGTATAAGAAAGTTCTAGTTACAAGTATAACTATATAGATAATATAATAATAAAATAGAATTTAATAAGAAGTAGCTTTAGACAGCTTCAGAGCTAGCAGGCAAGCTTATTAGTAAATAGCTTTAATTAAGGTATCCTGTTAAATAAAGGTACTAGAATTTAATAGAATACCAGGAAATATTAACAGCAAGATATTAATTTATAGTAAATAATAAATAATTAGCAAGCCTGGATATTATCTAGGACATGCTACTAATTATAATAGTTAAAGTGTCTTGTATTTAAAGGTCTTGTATATAGTTGCTTGTAGGTCTGTCCTTGCTCAGATCAAACACTTAAGGTGTTGTTAGAGGAGCAGAGCAGAATAAGTATAGACCCGGCCAGTTGACGTGTGAGAACCTGACAATAACTATAGTTCTTATATTAGAGACTTGAATTATTTAAATTAGACTAAAAAATAAGCTAGATATTAAGCTTTTATATACTTCTAGAAGTACTATTATAAAGACTAGCCTAAATACTATAGAAGTTCTTACTAAGATATATCTTAATACTAGCTATTTATAGTTTATTGGTAATTTAGACTTTTTTTAATAAATATCTAGTATAAAGATTAGTAAAATAATCTAGCTAATTACTATTAATAATATTAGATTCTATTATTCTTCTAATAATTATATTATTTTTAATATCTACTTTCCTGCTAAAGTAGATAATAGTAAATATAATTTTATTTTTACTATGATTTCTATAATAGTCTATATAATTAATAGACTTTAAGCAAAATTACTTGTAAAATTTAAGATAATAGCTTAAGAAAATATTTTTATTAACTATAGATATTCTCTTATTATTATTAATTTATATAATAATCTAGCTATATTAACTTATAACTAGATTAAGTCTTATAGAATTACTAGAATATCTATATATTTATTAAAATATATAGTTTTACTATTATATTTCTAAGCTAAAATACCTGTTTAACTTAAAACTAAACTACTAAAGAATAGAGATTTTATATTTAAACTTACTAGATAGTTACTAGTTAGTAATATTAATATTAAATTTAAGATCTTAATCTATACTTATTTTATTAATTATAAGTTTAATTTTATTAAAGTAATTAACTAAATATCTAATCTAGTAATTATTACTAGATATATATAATTAGAAAATATCTTAGATATTAAATATATTATTATATATTATATTAATACTTGTATTACTAAAGTTAATATAGAAGATCTTAATAATAAGTCTAATAGTAATAATTTTTCTATTATATTTAAGCAGGTTTTTCAGCTTTCTAATAATAGAATAGATTCTTTAGAATCTAAAATAGAGAATATTTCTGCTATTATACTTCTTTTATTATAATTAAATCAGTAAACTTGTTATTATTTCTTATATCTAGCTTAAAAGATTATAAAATATAATTCTGACTACTAATACTATTACTATATTAAAAGAGCTATAATTTAAGTATAATATAATATAATTAATATTAAGACTAGTAAAAAGTTTTCTAGATCTTAAATATATTTTATTAATTTACTATCTAAATATAATATACTTTTAGATAAAGCTATTATATTACTAAATAGTATTACTATCTATTATAAAGAAAATCTCTAATTAGTTAAGTAGTATAAAAATATTATTAAGAAATCTAATATTTTGACTAATTCTAATAGTTTAAATATTAGTATAGTTAATATTCCTAAGTTTTATTAGATAGAGATTCTAATAAAAGATAGTTAGAAGTACTATATTCTATAATCTAAGATTTATTATATATTATTTAATAATTAGAAGATTATTAACAAGATTTTTAATTTATTAGTTAAATAGAATAAAATAGAGATAATAATTAGATATATTTCTACTAAGTATTCTATTTTTATTATATAGAAAGTTACCTTTAATCTCTAGAAAAAGATATTAAAATAAAAAGACTATATTATTATAGATTTATATATAGTAAATAAAAAAGCTAAACTAGATATTTATTTAATATTAATATAATAAGATATCTTGAACTTGGTTTAAGACTATTAATATTTTTTAGTTATAGATATAGTAAAATTTTTCTATTAATAGCTAGTAAAATATTTATATAAAAAATAACTTATTATTATATTCTGCTAAAGATAGAAGATCTATAATATAATTATTATAGACTTTATAAATTCTATTCTTTATATATAAAAAATAATAAATCTTAATATTAAGAAGTATAAGGAGTTTACTTATATATATATAAATAATATAATTATTATATTACTAATCTTAGAAGAGTATATTAATTATTTTATACTTATATTTAGTTATTTATAAGATATAAATATTAAAATTAAATCTATTAAAGTCTTTATTAGCTTTTTTTAATATAACTACTTAGTTAAAGAGTAGATAGACTAGACCTAACTATACTAGTAGAAAAGCTTAAAGCTATTTTTATATTAGAGTTTCTTATAAATTTTTAAGAGCTAGAATATTATTATAGTCTTACTAGCTAGTATTATTACTAGATTTCTAGATTCTTAAAGTAGATTAGATCTCTTTAGAATTATAAAATAGTACTACTTAAAAATATATTTTAAAAAAGCTAGACTTGTAATAAATATATTAAAAATATTTTTTTTACTAATCTAATACTTAAAAAATATACTATATATAATAATTTATAAGCTAAATTTTAAAATCCTAAGTTTCTAGTCTACTTTAATTTAATATATATACTTTATATAGATCTGGATACTTTTTACTATAGCTATAGAATTATAATTTACTATATTAATCTAATATTTATCTATTTAGATTATTCTATATTATCTTTTTATACTAAAATATAGCTAATTCTTTTTTTAAGCAGAGCTCTAACTAAAGCTAAATAATTATATTAGCTAATTAAGCTAGAAGTCTTATAATTAGTCTAGAGACTATATAAAATTTAATATATAATTAAATCTATAAAAGCTATAGTAATATATACTAATTATATCTCTATAGTTAATATATCTAAGTAGTTATTTTTTAATATTATTATATTTAAGAATTTAAACCTGTATCTTGTTAGAGCAAGCTAATATATTTAATAATTTAGACTATTAGTTTATTATAAGTCTAAATAAGCTAATATAGTATTAAATATATTATCTTGATTATTCTAGCATAAAAAGACTGTTAATTTATATATATTAGATCTAGATAGTCTTAAGATTAATACTAGAGTAAATTCTAACCTGACTAATAATAATACTAGTTTCTAACTAAATAATAATAACTCTACAAATTCTATTAATAAACTTACTAATAAATCTAAATTAACTAAATCTACTAATAAACCTGAATTAATAAAAGAATCTAGTATAACTAAATAAACTTTAAATAATTAAGAATCTAAACAAGATTCTAATAAAAACTTTAAACCTAAGTAATCTTAGTCTTTATTTATAGCTAATATTTAGTTAGTAGATAACTTCAAGAACTAAATTTAAAAAAAGTATAGAAATATTTATTATTTAAATACTTAAAAATAATCTAGATATAAAATTATCTTATATACTGTTAAAAGACAGTCTGCTAGATATAATTAAGTAAGAAGCTATTAAGAATCCTGATATAGATAAAATAGAAATTATTAATAATCTATAACTATATCTCTTATATTCTATAAAACAAGAGTTCTTTACTATATTATATAATAATTATAACTACTAGAATATTAATAAATATCTTAAAAATATAAAAGAAATATTTCTTTATTATAGTTATTAGGCTTTCTAGTAATATATTATATATTATTTTATATATCTCTTAAATAAGATTTATAAGTATAAATTTTATAAATATTTATAACTAATTATATCTTTATCTATACTTTTTAATATTCTAAAATTAATTTAGGCTGCTATTTAATAGCTATTATTTTATATATAAAATAGTAATTTAAGATAATTCTAAAGACTTTAACTTATTATTAGTTATTATTAATAAATTTATAAAAAGAATCAGGCTTATTCTAGATAAAAATATTTAAAAGATAAAATTCTAGGGCTTTACTCTTACTAAATATCTTAAGATATATAATTAGAGATTATTATATAGATTTATTTTTAATAAAGATTATTAATTCTTTTCTAATTTTTAGAAGAGTATGTTTTATATATTTAAATATATATAGTAGTACTCTACTATCTTCTATCTATAATTAAATAGATAGATAGAGAGAATTATTATAATTATTAAGATTATAATAAGATATAGCTATACTTAAGATTATTTATAGTCTATAATAATTTCTTTAGTTATAAGTACTATTAATAAAACACCAAGTATATTAATTAAAGAGATTTTTAATAAGCTATTTTTTAGTATTAATTTTTAAATTTTTTAGAATACTATAAAGTATATTTTTAAGCAAGATTTTATTATCTAAATTAATATTAAGAAAGTATTTAAGTATATCTTAATCTAAATAAAACTAGTTTATAATAATAAATATAAGTTAGTTAAATTCTAACTAGAAGACTTAGTATATTTATAACTTTATAAAAGATATTATCTTTATATATCTAGAAATCTAACTTTAAAGTTTTTAAAATAATATACTAGCCTGTTTAAGATTATTAAGTAAATTAGTTAACTAGTATATAAGTTAGATAGACTATCTTCTATTTAATATATATATCTAGTTATTTTAATAAATTAGCTTAAGTTTATATCTAATACTAATATTAATCTTTATAGCTAATAGCTATCTGGACCTAATTAAGTTATAGATAAATAATATCTAGATAATCTAGACTACTATAAAATAGAGAAAATATTTAATAAGAAGATTTAATACTATAAATATAGTAAACTAATTATATATTACTATATATACTAGAAGAGATATCTACCAGCAAATAATAAATAGATTTAAATTAAAAATTTAAACTATAATAAGCTAATAAAGAAGTTTAAATATATATATAATTAGTTCTAAATTATCTCTATTATTTATTACTATATTTATCTTATATTTAGATACTATCTATATTCTACTATTATATTTATCTTATATCTAAAAATATTATCTATATTTCTATCTAGATATACTTAGTATTTATTTACTAGACTAGTATAGCTATAAAATCTATAACTATATTATTAATTTAATATTATTAATAAGATATATTTCTTTCTTTACTTATCTATATATTTTATTTTCATCTAATATATTCTTATTCCTTTTATTATATCTAGATTATAATTTAATATATTTCTTTACTTATTTCTTACTCTTCTTGTCTAATATAGATATTAGCTTCTTTAAAAGACTGTAATTATTACATGCTATATTATACCTGTACTAGCTTATTCTATATTAGCTTATTCTTATTCTGTTCCAGTCTAAATAATACCTGCTAAGGTTGCTCTGAATCCCCTAGCTAGCTAACAAAGGACAACATCCCCACAATAACAGAATGGTACCATGACATTGAGAGAGTAGAGAAAGTAATTACAGAGTATAAAAATACTGCTACTAATTATTCTAATAATATTAAAGTTTCTTATTCTAAATCTTCTGCTAATAATTTAAATATTTTTTATTCTAAATTCCCTGCTAATAATCTAAATTATTCCAAGTCTTCTATTAATAATTTAAATATTCCTAATTCTAAGACTAATAGATTTTTATTTTTAATTATCTTTATAGATAACACAGGCTGTTTTAAATAAAAAGCTAGTATCTTCAGACTATTTTTAACTATAGTTAAAATATCTAGTTCTTTTACTATCTTTATTTTTTCTTATAGTCTTTATTATTATTTATCTTGCACTTATATCTGAATATTATTAATATTTTTATCTAGATATATTTAGTATTTATTTACTAAGCTGGCTACTAGATATATAATCTATAGCTATATTATTAAGTTAATATTGCTAATCTTTTTTTTATTTAGCGTATTTCTTACTATTATTATTCTTTTTCTATTTATTCTATTTTATTTAAATATCTTGGCAAGGATACTAGTCTTTCTTTATATCTCTTTTTTTATTATATTTACAGTTAGTATCTAGTCTTGTATACAGGGCTTACTAAGCTAGGGCCTAGCCCTGCTGCCTTTAGTTTGCTTCTATAGCTATAGCCAGCTCTGATTAACTTACATAATTAGTTTAGCAGCAAGGGACACCCAATAATTGAATATAATCATGAGCTTGTGACATATTATTATTTTTATTTTATAATACTTTTATAATAGCTATTTTAGTATTTTAAGTATACTAGTTTTATTTAGCTTTATTATTCTTAGTCTTATTAGTTCTATTATTACTAGATTTTAGAAAACTATTAGGATTAATTCTAACTAGATTAATAGTAATATAAATAATATCTAATTATTATATTATAAAAATCTTTATAAAGTATTTTAAATATTATTATTATATATTTTAAATAATAATATTTATTATAATAGTTCTTACTAAGCTAAGATATATAAATATATTTAATTAATATCTTCAATAGGGCTTAATAAGGCTTAACAGGATTATTAGTCTAGTAAATATTAATAGGCCCCACCTGCTGTACAAGGCTATAGTCAAGTACTGAGTATCAGGGCTTCAGCCCGTGACAACTATCAAAGCTATATCTATAATCTGACCACCTATTCCCCTTTAATATCATTCCTTAGTACAGTATTACTAGCTGCGTGTCATATACTAGCTGTGCATCACAGAGAAAGACATAAACCTAAAAAATAATAATTAATTGCTTTTAAAAGATCTATCATACATATATAAAGTGAAATCACAACTGGCAAGATTTTATTTCTTCTTCTTCGCTGATCTTGATTCTGGAGAGGGATTGATGTCAGACCATATATAATTGAACTTGATAGACAAGGTGTATTACCAGCAGCTGTCCGTTTCTTCTTTGGTCTTCCCTTTCCTCGTGACTTCGCGCTAGTATCTGGTAAGCAAGATCAACCGCAAAGATATAGAAGGCGCTCACATCTGAATAGCCTCCTCTCTGTCGTCTTCAGCTTCATCAAAGGTCGTCAAGCCCAGAGGTTTATAAGTTTCTCGCAGATCTCGAAATGATACTGTCTTCTTGGGATACCATGCTGCTAATGTTGGGCCTCGTAGCCTTTGGCGTAGTACTTTATTCCCTAACCGTAACCTTCCTGGGTTGAAGGTGAGCGAGAACACTCGGCACTGAACCTGGTTTGAGAAGTCAATATTCAAGCCCAACTCCTGATAATACGGGATAAACCTGGTTCACCTTAGCCAAGTCCAATAGCCGACTGTATGGTGCTGCCATATCGGTTGGTCGATAGCTTAGTGAATTAGATGGGGAATGAAGAAGTCAGGAGTGCTGTACAAGTAAGGCATAGCCAACGGTCCAAGTCACGTGTTTCGCTTTTTAGCACGGCACAATTTCCAGGACGCAAGAAAAAGAAAAAAAAGGGAGAAAGAGAGAACAAAAATAGCAAAGAAAAGGAAAAAAAAGAGAAAAAGGTACCGCCCAACGTGAGTGAATCAATGGATAGGAAGCGAAAATCAGTTTTTGCATCATATACTGATGCCAGTATAGCAAATGTTAGAGTAAAGGTTGGTACTCACCCACGAACCTTTGTTCCACAGTCCCTGACTAGGACCCAGCAGACCCATGGCCAGGATGACTCTTTGAAGGAGTCCTGTTCTCATTTTCTATCCCCAGCAGAGATTGACGTGCAGAATGATATCCAGACTCTCCGCCATATAGCTGAGAAGTCTACCACAAGCTCTGGACACTGTGCCGTTAAGCTCAGCGCAGACATTCGCAGAGCCGCCACAGACCTAAGTCAAGCTCTACAAGAGACGATATCCTGCACGAAGCCAGTTATATCTCCCGCTCCCTGCCCTTCTATTGTCACATCTCGAGCATCGAGGGTCCCGAGCGGTTCTTTGCCTCCACTTCCTCCCATCCTGGACAGTAAACTTGAGAGGGCAGTTCTTACACATCCGGGCGTTAGCAATGATCATAAGGCAACATACGATAGACTTGAGATTCTGGGCGATGCGTACATAGAGCTCATCGCCACAAAACTCATTTGGAACCGATTTCGTGAGATATCGTCTGGTCGCATTTCGCAGATTCGGGAGCTATTAGTGAAGAACGAGACCCTCGCCGAATATACTACAAATTATGGCATTGATAGTAAAGCTTCAGTTCCGCCCGATTATTTGAGACACCCCAAAAGGTGGACGAAAACCAGGGGAGATATATTTGAAGCATATGTTGCGGCTGTTATATTGTCTCATCCTGATGGTTATTCCGTTGCTGAACAATGGCTCTTCCAGTTGTGGTCTCCGAAGCTCGAGACAGTCAAGGAGTTTCACACTTCACCCCAGGCGAAAGAGACACTCGCAAAAAAGATTATGGGAAAAGGGGTCAAACTAAAATACATTGAAGAGAAGGATCCCTTGCAGCATGAAGGAGGAACAGAAACATTTTTCATCGGCGTATACCTCACCGGCTGGGGTTGGGATAACAAGCACCTTGGTTCTGGACAGGGACTAAACAAAACAATTGCTGGGAACCGAGCAGCTCAGCAAGCGTTGGAGAACGAAGAGCTAATAAATGCGATTATTACCTCCAAAACCACGCGCAGAACCGGAAAGCCTTAGCACTGCCGTACATCTTTCACCTTCGCCGGAACTCTTAAAGGATATTCTGACATGATATCTACAGGCGGACATAATCTAGTGTGTTGCGATAGCACAGATAACCGACAGAATCTACTAAATTAGTACTGATCTAAATACCGTATCACAGTTAGCGTACTATGAGTACCTGGTAGTATTATTACAAGTAGTATTAGTACCTACTACTACTGGTCAAGGAAGACATAGGTAATGACTGTGAGCAATTGTACATCATTTCCTGTTGCAATTCACGAAATTGGGAACTCAAAAAGGCCCTTAGGTATTCCGCAAACTCCATGCTTTTTTATCTAGATATCTAGATATAACAAGATAACAAAGATTATCCAAAAACTCAGCAAACCCGCCGTTGGGGCCCAAGGCAACTAAGGTAGAAGCCGGCGCAGATGATTCAGCAACCAGGATTCGCAGAACGACGACTTTGGCCACATCAAACGAAGTATTTCCCCAAGCAGCATCAACCGCGATATCCTCCTTTGCAATCTTCACTGAGCTGGCTTACACTATCCCATCGTACCTGGGTCAGCCGCTCTGCTAATTCGAATCCTCCTGACATACACCCCAATTGAGCCTCAAACTCAGGAAGAATCGGGATGGATTGGGATCGCGCGAGGAGGTTTGTTGTTTGCCCCTTCTCCCGGATCACTCACGCAATCGTGATTATCGATCGGTGAATAACACTATCCCGACAGCAGGTTTGACGATCACCGTGGTGGAGAGAGTTATCGCCCAGGCAGCTCTCGAGGTTACAGCCGCCGCAGCAGGTCGCCGCCGCGCATTCGCTCCCCACCCCCAAGTCGCCTTGTCGCTGATACATGGGTTCCATCTGCTGGTCGGACTTATGGCCGCACGAGAAGTCGCTCGCCTCCTTTCAGGCGCCGTGTTTCACGGAGTCCCCAGCCGTACAATAGAGATGCTGGGCCTGGGATGTATCCAAAGGCTTATTCATCGAGGAGGTTTTCACCTCGCCGGGATATAAGGCCTAGATCACCCGCATCATCATCAAGACAGCCGAGATCACCTTTTGGAGATGACCGCCCCCGTGATAGGAATCAGAACATGCCCATTCTAAGACATCCAAGGGATTCTCCTTCCAGTGGTCGCGACACCAGTTACTATAGGAAAGAGCGTCGCCTGCCGGAAGGCCGATCTGCAAGGCCAGTCTCACCTCCGAGACATGGATCAATATCAGAAGATGACCAGCGGAAGGTAAATGCACCGCGTTCACGGAGCCCGTTCTACGCCGGACGAAGGGACACTACTGTCGAACGTTTCTCGGGCCAAAGACGACGGTCACAGTCGCCGAATGAATATGCTACCAAGCGTCCTTCTGCCTCCGCTTCTATTTCAAACTCAAGACGGGCGTCACCTATCCGAGACAAGGCCAGTCCCGTTCAAAGGAGCGATAGAAGTCGATCACCTCGATTTTCCAGGGAACGGGGAATGCCCTTAGATCTGAGCGATCGCGCATCTTACACGAGAAGCAAATTAGGCACAGCAGAAAGGAAAAGTAAATCACCCATTGCAGAACACACGACTACAAGGCGTCCGTCCAACCCATACGATACTGGGTTATCTTGGCCAACCGAGATGCAGGGCAGAAATAACAACAACCAAACCTCATATGCTAGCGATGTTCCTATCCAGCCCAAGGCATTCTCCTGCGGCAATAATCGATTTTCACCACCTGGCCCTCCGCATGGACCGAAGACTGCACCGTCTCGCCCTCGCGCCTCAAATCTATCCCTTTTGTCTGCACCCACGAGACCGCGTGGGAGCGCAAGCTTTAAAGAAAATGGGTGGGCTGGTGGTTCGGTCCGCCGTGGCCCTGCACCTGTTACGTCACATTCGACACCCACTGGCCCACGAAGTAATCAACTGCCCACGCCTGGTGCTGAAACTCAACGTCCTCGACCTTACCGCCAGGGTAGTCTGTCTGGGATGTCTTCTCCGCATACACAACGATACCTTAAACATCTTGTAGGCCTCAATGCGATCATCCCTGGAGGAAAACTCTTTCCATCAGAGCTAGATGCAGTCACAGATAAGCGTCTTTTTCAGCTCGATATGGATAAGGATCGACTATTCGGCCAAAACGCGGACAGTCAAAAAATAAAGCGCATTGGTCTAAGGGATTGGGACAGGTTAGATCGTGAAAGCTCTATATGCGCGTTGAAGTGCGAGTTAGCGGAGGGCCATTTACAGTGCGTCGCTGATACTGAAGGCTCCCCAGTCGGGGCAATGTTTTAGCAGTTGTTATCCATTTGAGATCAGGAATAAATACAAAGAACCATCAACAAACGATTGGAGACATGCTTGAAGACAGTGCTTAGTAGTACGGGGATGTGGGACTTCTAGATTGAAGTTTGTCCAGTAGTGCTGAAATAACAGTAGAGTCTTGGCATGGTGGGCACTGCATCATCGCATTATTCCCTACCCTGGAAACCATAATGCTTCCCCGGGGCCCGGGCCTGTGGGGCCACTGGAACGCCGTCACGTACTTACGTAGGGGTGCATCGGTCGCGCATCTTGAGGCTTCGTGTCCCTTTCCGCCTCCTTCGCGATCTACGTTGAAGACCTCTTAGCAAGACCAAATGGTCCCGTTGATCATCTCTACAACACACAAGCCACCACCAGGTTCTGTTTTGAAGTACCCTGACTTGGTTACCTACTCTTGCATGGTTTGATTGTTTTCCATCCTTGAACGGAACTACCCTATCATCATCATGAATATCTTCAGGTTATTGGGTGAGTATTAGAGAGCCATTGGAACTTTGGGAGCTGATGGTAGGATAGCGGATTTCTCCCATCTTGCGTCGATCTTCATTCTTCTGCAGAAGATGAAGTCCTCAAGCGTATGCCCATCTCTTATCCTGCTGTAAGCTACATCTGACTCTAGAGGATTATAGAGTTGCTCCGGGTTGTCTTTCAAGTCACAGGCCTTATATCTGATGGTATTTGTGACTCGTTATCTCGGTAGGTTTACAAGCCCGTACATAAAATTGCCATGCGCGGGCTAACAGGTAATGGCACAGATTTATTTTGGGCCTTCACGGATTCGCTATACAACACAACATTTAAGATTCTGTTCATTGGCTCATCAGGTTATATTCTCTATCTTATGCTCAACGATTACAGACCTACGCATGATCCAAACCTCGACACGTTCAAAGTCCAATACCTACTTGCTTCGAGCGCGATACTTTCTCTTGTTTTTCCTCATGACTATAGCGTTTCGGAGGTCCGTCATCGCTTCCTGTTATGGTATCTTTTCTATGACATGTGCTTATCTTGACTTTTGCCAGATCTTGTGGACCTTTTCTATCTGGCTCGAATCCGTCGCTATTCTGCCTCAGCTTTTCATGCTCCAACGTACCGGAGAGGCGGACACTATAACTACGCATTATTTGTTTGCACTTGGCCTTTACAGAGCGCTCTACATACCGAATTGGGCGTATCGGTACTTTGCGGAAGGCCACTTCCAAGTCGTCCCTGTTGTTGCGGGAGTTATTCAAACACTCTTATACTCCGACTTTTTCTACATTTATTATAACAAGTAAGTTCTTATCATGCCTACGGCATCACTCGACAATAACCGGCTAGCAGGGTAATGAAGGGCAAGAAGTTCTCCCTTCCGGTGTGAACAGTCTGCCATTGCCCAACCCCAGACTGGGAAACCGTGGCATCGATTCCAAGAAGGCCGCACACAACGGGGTGTTTTTCTTTTCGCTTTGCGTTTAGACACCAATCGACCAACTGGATGATCTATAGCCACTGATTGGCCTAATCCCATCCGGTAAAGCATGCAAGGCACCAGACGAGTTTCTGATCGCGTTCAATCCGCCGACTATTGCCTTGCGGCGATGTACCAAGTTGATTGTCAACAGCTAGGCTATCATCCTCTATTTATGTACTCATATGGTGAAACAGCAATAATATATGTGCAGTTATCTACTTCATCGACTATTGCGCTTAGATTGGAGCTTTGAGTCAGGGTGATAGCGGCATTAATGTGAGTAATTCTCCAATCGTAGTAAAAACTTGCTTGGAACTTGATCTTCGGAGTATTTGCACTGATCTAGTCTGTTTTAATGAACCCAAGACAAGACCCAGACCTTTGCTTGATCCGAGAGTCGTAGAGGGAAGCTTCTAAGCATAGGTCCACAGGGTTGCAGCACCGCCCTTTCAATCCGGTAAGCAGAACAAACCATGCAGACAAGGCCACTACTTGTAACCAGACTGATTACCTTATGTCTCCGCTAATTCTACGGAATATGCCAGAAGTTAGCAAGAGAAATCTCGGTGACTCGATTGTCCTTGAGAGTGGCCGTACCCAGCACCATAATTGACCTGGAGAGAAGGTACTGGGAGGTCGGTATGGAACGGATCTATTGACGTGGAAATGGGCCCTGGCAGTTGACTCAGTGCCCCGTTACCAACGGGTCGTGCGGCACCAATGTGCAAACTTGCTGATTGGCGGGACTTGCGGTTTGAACCAACCCAGTTGCCTTGTTGATGGAAGTAGCTCAATTGCGGCCTCTCCAGGGAGATTGGTCCACTGATTGCAGATTGGCGCCTTGAGATTGGCGGGGAGGGGAGCTTTGGAGAACGGGAGGGTATTTCGAGAGGAGGGGATCCTCTTCTCGAACTAGGGGGCGTTAAACGTGGGCCACCTCGGCGAACTTGACAAGTCGGGCAGATCTTCACGAAACGGGATATCAGTTCCTTGGGAACCCTTTGGGAGGTTAATCAAGCATTCGCTATGGGGTCGATTCCCGTTCCATGAAACCAACTAGAAAGGGCATAGCTGGAAGTACCCACCATGAATATATTTGTCGGACCTGCGCAGACGTCTTATCCCTGCCACCATGTTGACATTGCTGGTGAGCCTTTGTGAGTATCTTAAACAGCTTTTCCCTTATCGCAACCGGTTTCCCTTCGTGGCAGATCATCCTCTTGCACTGGAGAGATTGTGTCTGTTAGCATGAAGCAACGCGAATGTGAACGGATTTGGTTTACGGACATCTGACGAATTGCCGCCAACTGTTTGAAGCTTAAACATTTTCTTGACCCAGAATCTGATGCAGCTATCAGTTATTTTACCTCTTCAGGATGTAAAGTAATCATCTGGGGAGGGAGAGCGGCTCCTACCGAAATTGAGCAGATTCTATGGCCGTATCCTTTGGGTCTATCAAGACTGTACGTATGTTTCGCGCCCTCTTGGCGTGGATCAATGCCTTGTCTTGTTTCTTGACGGACAGGTCATCAACATAACTATGGAGGTCGTGGTATGAGTATATGTCTTGCTCCATCGATAATGACAGGGAAAACGATGGATGAGATCTTTCTACCTTTTAACCAATTTATCAAACTCATTGACATTTGGGAAACCCTCAAGGGGCGGGATGATTTGCTCCGAAAGCATAGTGTCCTCATTCCTGGAATCCTGACTTTCCAGTTCCGCCTCGGTTAGCACTTCATGGAAAGGGAGATAGGCCGGCGCTTGAAGGTAACGAGGTTGCGGTATACACTGCGCGGGGCCCTGATGCAGCGGTGCATGGTCAGGAATTGGCGGCATGGCCGTCGCCTGCGAGTGATGCGAGTGATGGGATGACATGCTCAAGTGGCCATAGGGCAAGCTGAAATGGGGTGTGTATGAACTGAAGTGATGCTGGGGGAATTGATAGGACCCCGCCTCGAAGTCATGCCCATCCCCGTGGCTGCTGGGAACGGGTAAGGATAAATGCGGATTGATGAAGTAGCTTTCCTGCCCGTCATTGCTGCGCCGTCCGAAGCCGCTCATGGTGTTTTGCCGACAGCGGGCTGCTGATGGACTTATGCCTTGCTATCACGGTGTGTATGCCGGATCAGTATGGTCCTTTGATGCTATGAGGAATAGGCAAGCTTGAATGCCTGGGAACAGAGATCAGGTGTCCAGTGAAACTTTCTTATCTGCTTGAAAAAAGCGATTCCATTTACTTGACGGGCGGATACAGGCGAATTTAAATGGAGTGAACAACCATCCGTGGGCCTCGATCTAGTCTCTCTCCCTCGTCCTCTTCGCTTTTTCTTCATTTATTTATATATTTCATTATTTCTTTTCTTTTCCTTTCCTTTTCCTTTTTTTTTTTTTTTTTTTTTTTTTTTAGTGTTACCGTGCATATTTCATGCGAAGGCCTCCCAGGAATGATGCAGTTCCCAAAAGAGGGGGCCAATTTCTACTGCCGCCTACAGGATGGGGCGAATGAATGGGCACGTCGTGGAGGGGCCTTAAGGCACAAGAGCCGTAGAGGCAGCAAACAAGAGATATGACAGGAGAGATTGTAAGGCACTCTGCAAGTAGCGTATATCCCAAGCAAGCTGCAGCGATGGTTGAGAACGAAGCAGATGCGGTCAAAGATGCGACGAAACTAACTAGGATCAGGCATCTAGAACGGCACTGCAGGGGCGGAGAGCGAAGAGAAGAAGGTGACGAAGAAGGGAAAGAGGTTCAAATGCTCCGTACTGCTTCTGCTTGGCGGAAGGCAGCTCTGAGCTAGTCCGGATGAAGCCCTAAAAACCCGCTTTCACAGAGAAAAAGTGCCCATAGCAGATGGGAAATCGAGGGAAGAAACTTACACAGCTGTCCATGCCGGGCAGATAAGTGGCATAAAGAATGTATTAATGTTTCCCGCTGATTTGCGTCTTTCGCAGTTAGTAGATTGCGTCTTGTTTCAGAGAAAACTAATATCTGATCCCCATGGAGATGACCAGGGCTGTGTCTCCGTGCCACACTACTCACAGATGGATCCTGGTCTCGACGCATAACCGGCGCACTAGTATAAGACAGGGATCCCCAGAGCTGACCTTCTTCGACTACCCAGTCTGGTATCTCCCCTTCTGCACAACAGCGAACCATCTCGGCCCCTCTCTCCTTACGCATGTAGCCTAACACGCTCCAGTACTGTCGCCAACGCTCCTTTCCCGAGGACTGTATCCTAAGCTTTTCAGCTAGCACGTCCTTATGTAAACTATCCTCGCGTGCACGTTCAACGTCCGAAGCTATGCTGTGGTTTCCGTTTCAGTAGTCGCTCCTAGTCGCTCCTGTCATGCTTACCATGATATCAGGTTGGCGTTTTTTCTGGGCTCAATAGTTCGAAGATAACTGACGCAGTCCGGCTCCTTTGCTTCTTTTTGTGCCACGTTCCTTCCCTCCTAGCTTTGATGCTCCCAGTAGCGCAACAGACTCGCGGAGAAGAAATACGCCTACGCGGTGCGGATCACTTTCGTCCAGCCCCAGGTCCGCGAGGGCAGACTTGCGAATGTATAATTGAGTGCTGAAAGTGACCTTCTCGGGGTTGGTAGCCGTTCTTGAGTTCGTGGTGTGGATTTTCCATGAGGGTAAGGGTATACCACCCTGATAAGCTACACTTTATTACTGCACAAATGGCCACTCCGGCTGCCAACTAAAGACTTCATCAGATCTGTTAAATATATATATATTGATATAGGTGATATAGGTGCTAGAAGCAGTATAGCATTCAGTATCTAATTCTAGAGTTCAGGAGATAGATAAAGATATTTACAGGTATCTACTACAGGTAATAGTTCTACTATTTCTAATATTATATAACTAATCTTAGGTAGCTATCTTTAGCACTCTCTCTTATCTAGCTTTAGAACTTCTCTAGCTTGATAACTCTCTTAGAATTATAAATATTATTTATTTATTTAATCAGGCAAGTCTACAGGTCTAGTTTATTTAGAGATTTTTAGCTAATTATTTTTTATTTATATAAACTAGGCCTCTCTAGAATAACTTTTATATAATTAAATATTTATAGCTGAAATTATTATCTAATAAGATTTAGTAAATATATAAAGAATATTATTAGATTAAGTAACTAATAATAAAGTTAATATTTAGTCTTAGATTATTATCAGGGAATTAATATATATCTATAATTTAGAGATTATTATTCTCTATAAGTAGTATATTCTCTAGATAAGCTATAGCCTAAAGCTATTTTATTAAATATTATAAATAATAATCCTGATAGACAAGAATTATATTTATATAATACTATAATATAGATTATAAAATCTATTAGTATATAAGTCTAAATAGATAGTTCTATATAAATAGCAGGAACTAGTATTAATATAAACTAGAAAGCTTATAAGAATTATAATTTTAAATAATTAGAATTTTTTTAAAAATAAGGTTATTATTATATTCTATATATATTAGAAATAGCTATTCTAGTTAGTATTATCTATCCAGATATAGATAAAAATACTAAATAAAATAAGTTAAATATAATATCTATTCTTTAAAGTATAAAGAAAAGCTAAGTAAATATTATAATAATTAATATCTAGAAGATTTAGTATCTAATTAACTTTTTAGAGTATACTTAAGAAAAAGATAATTATTTTATAAATATATAAAGTATTTCTAGCTTAATTTATATACTAGAAATAGTCTAAGAGTTATAATAATAAAATCTTAGAGTTAATAAAAATTTTTAAGAGCTAAATAGAAATAGTTATATAGAGACTAGAGATTAATATTAATAAATAGTAGTATAAAATATATTAATCTAGTATTTTAAGAAATCTATACTAGTTTTAGGCTACTATAAGACCTTATTATTATAAGATATATAAACTAGAAATATTAAAGATATATATATAAAATTAAATATCTATATAAGTCTTAGTAGTATCTCTAGTATATTGTGATACCTGCTACCTAGGGCTTTATAGGAAAGCCCTAGAAGGCAGCTGCTGAGGCAACTGCAGTTACTATATATATTATATTATAGAGAAAATAGCTAGTAACTAGTTCTATATATCTTTTTTAAGATTATATAATCTAGTAGAATATAATATTAATACTTAAATAATTATATTAAACTAATTCTAAGTAGAAATAGACTTTATCTTTTTAATTAAATTAGATTAATTTAAAAAATTATAAATTTAATCCTGGTTATAGCTATAATTATTTAATTTAAAAAATCTTATCTTTATTAATAACTTTAGATTATATAAATATATTTTTAAATTATTTATATAATCTAATTCTTAAGATTTTAATATATAATATCTTTATCTAGCCTAATAACTAAAAGAACTTAGTTAGCTTTAGATAAAAAAATATAATATCTACTATCTAGAATTTTATAAATAAGCTCTAGAAAATAGCTGCTAAGATAGTTATAGTTATTATATATATTATATTATAGATAAACTAGCTAGTAACCAGTTCTACAGGTATTTTTTAAGACTATATAGCCTAGCAGGACATAGTATTAGTGCTTAGGTAATCACATACTAATACTTATAAATTATCTAATTAAATTAGAGTTATATTCTATAATAATTTAGAATTAATAGATTTAGAAGTAGTTTTCTATTTTATCTCTATAGAATAAGAATTTAGATTTTTTTTAAATAGTCTCTTATACTTCTTAAAAAAACTATATCTAAGATAGTTTTCTAAATCTATTCTAGTAAGTATATACTAGTAAATTTATTAGATATCTTAATATACTAGTAATATAGTATAGCTACTAGTATCTTAAGAACTAGTAAAGAGCTTCTAAGTTACAAAAATTCAAAGATATAGATTAGTTTAATAGTATTTTGATCTAGTTCTATAATAATAGCTAGAATAATTTCTAGATTAATATAGTTATTTTTAATAATAGCTATATTATATACTATTATAATATTTTCTAATAATAATAGTATCTTATAGAATTTTATAGTTTTATTATTAAAACTTATTAACTAATCTATTTAAATATAATTATATAGCTTTTTATTTCTTTAGCAGGTTAAGAATATAAATCTTCAACTAGTGAATATATATATAAAAAATATCTAGCTTATAGTTATACTATATTTTAAAAAGAATTATTCTTTTTAGTATTAAATAAGATTTATAGTTTCTAAGATATATCTAGATCTAATAAATCTTAGACTAGTACTTTATTAGATATCTAGTATCTATTAAAATAGTCTAGATTAAGTTTAGTAGCTTTCTAATAAGAGATTTAGTATATATATTCTTATATTAATTAGTATTAATAATTTCTAGTAAAATACTCTAGTCTTAAGCAAGTAATTAGATTTTATCTAAAATATTCTTCTCTATTTAGTTAAGATAGATATAATATAGTAATAATTTAGAAATATTATAGCAGTAAAATAGGCCTAGAAATTATATAATAAATTTATTTTTAATATAGAAAGTGCTTATCTAGCTATATTTAGTATAATAATATATAAAAAAAACTAGTATAATAGCAGCTATTATAAATAATAATATAAAATCTAGCTAGGTCTAAGTAAATAAATTTAAATAGATAAATATTAGGCTTGCAGGAACTAGTATAGAAATATATTTATAAATAAAAAAATAAATAGAGTTTATACTAGTATTTTTTAGATATATTTATACTATAAATATTATTTTTTATAATATAAAGAGTACCTTTACTAGTAGAGTCTATATAGTAGTATTATAGACAGGTCTACTTATTTATAAAAATAAAGAAGATAAGTACAGAAAAATTTAGCTATTATTATAAATCTAGTAAGAATATTCTCTAATTTTTAGTTATAGAGAAAATAAGCCTATTTATCTAATTAATAATAATAATACTTAAATAATTCTTTTAAGTATTAGTAGTAGGTTTAATTTTTATTTATTTTCTTAAAAGTTAGAATATAGATACTAGAATAAGTCCTAGATTTAAATAATATAATATATTTATTAAAGCTAGAGTTATTTTCTAACTATTAAGCTTATATAAAAATTTAATAATACTAATATTTAGTATCTAAAATAGAGTAGTAATAATATTTATAATTTTAGAATTCTCTAGAGAATAAAGCTCTGTAAATAGAGCCTGATTTAAAATAATATAGATAATATAACTACTATTAAATATAGCTTAATTATAAAGAAATTATTAAAGAATAGAATATTTTATATTACTATCTATATAAATTATAAAGATTATTTTAATAATATTTTCTGCTTTTAAGAGATTATTTCTACTAGTATTTATATATTAATATTTTTTATATTATTTTTTATACTAGACTTTTAGCTCTGGATAGATACTATAGTAGCTATTAAAATTATAAAGAAATTTTTATAGTAAATATATTATTTAATAGTAATATCTACAGTCTTTATAATAATAAAAATATTAAGAATAGAGCTTATATTTATTCTAGCTTTTTTAAATATAAAAAGCCTGGTAAGCAGGACTAGTAAAAATATATTTATATATTTATATATTTATAATTAATTTTTATTATTTTAGTTTAGAGTATAAAGTTATCCAGGAATACTAGAAATAAAATCTTATTATCTTTAATATATTTATATATTCTAGTATTAAAATAAATAGCTTTAGTATAAAAAAACTCTAGGCCAAGTATTCTAGTAAATATAATAAAAATATTTTCTAAAAATAAAATAATTTCTATATATGTCACGGGCAGGTAGCTATATAGGTAAGATCCGGGCTTGCCAGGCCGATCGGGCCTGGTTATAGTGACCTTTTGGTCCAGTTGGGGGTGCGCCTGCCGTGATCACGTGCCCTTACAATATATTTAAACTAGTATATAATATTCTTGAGCTTGCAGGTTAGGTCTTATATACTAGTAATATAAAATAGAATAGCTAGTCTATTTATTATATTATTAATAGTAGCTTTAATATTTAGCTATAGAAGCTTCTTAAGATTATTAAAAACTTTCTAAACTTTAGTTTTATATTTAAATTATATCTAAAGACTATTTTCTAGATAATTAATAATAGCTATATAGATATAATTCTGATTAATATACTAGATCTGCTAATCTTTAATCTTAATAGATAATATAGATTTAATCTCTTTATAGAGATTAGTAGAGATATTCTAGATAATACTTAAAGAACTAGTAATAGTATTTTAGATATTATTATTTATATTTATATTAATAATAGTAGTTATCTTCTTTCTTTTCTAGTAAAGAAGATAACTATAGCTAGATTTTTATAATTTAAGAATAATTTTATAATACTAGTCTAATTATTAATTCTTTAAAATTAAAATAAATATTTTATTAGTCTTAATGCTACTTATCTTGTCTATTTTAGTAAGCTTATTTAATAAATAAAGTAAGTTAATATTAGTTAGTAGTTTTATAGAACTTAGATAATAAAAAAGAGATAAATAAGAAAATAATTATTTTTAAATCTTGATTATAGAGATTAAAGCTAAAGAATTTAGATATTAATAAGATTAATATAGTACTTAGTATAGAAGTATTAGATTTTTTATTAAATTTATTAATAAATAGAAAATTATTTTTTTCTAGATTTAAAAAAATAGTTAGTTAAACTTATAGTCTTAGTAGTAGACTTTATTTTTTAAAAAAAATCTTAGCTAGATAAAAATATTTCTGTTTATTAAGTTAGCAGTAAGTAGTAGCTATTTATAAAGATTAAAGTTATAGATATATAGTCTACAAAAAAGTTAAAAATAATAATAAAATAAATAAGAAAGATAAATTTAAAATAGCTATTCTAGAATATATATAACTTTAAAATAGATAAGAATTTAGTAATTAGTTAGATAATAAATATATCTAATTTTCTTAATTTTTAGATATATTTAGTAAGTTAGATATCTAGATAAAGTTAGATATTAGCTATAAGAGTAGAGCTTCTAGTAATATAGCTAAGCAAATCTAGGCTTATAACCTGTTAAATATATATATATTAATATAGATAATATAGGTACTAGAAGCAGTATAGTATTCAGTATCTAATTCTAGAGTTTAGAAGATAAATAAAGATATTTATAGATGTCTGCTACAGGCAATAGTTCCACCATTTCTGATGTCATGTGACCGACCTCGGGCGGCCACCTTCGGCAAGATCTTCCTCCGATTCAGATTCTTCCTCGCCCCACCATAGCCGTGATAGTACAGGACCCATGGGTTTCACCTGACCATGAACAACTACATACCATGTTACCTTATGCAGCGCAGCGACCCATGTCAACGACAAACTGGGTGTATATGTGATTCCAGCTTTCGACCTCACTATAGGTTGTTCCATATATGTGGTGGGCTAGGAGTCGTTAGGGTTGGTCGGCTTCCGTTCGCTCGATGTGGTGTGACTCGCACGGGAAATGTCAGCGCTTCAGTAGAGTCTTCTTGCTCGAGGTACATTTGCTTTTGCATTCAATGGCTGATGGCCATATTTTGAAAATGCTCAGGCAGAAACTGGCGCCAACGCGCTATGTTCGTCCTCAGCAGCCCAGCATAGCTGGACCATTCCCGCAAGAGTTGCCTCGGTTATCTCCGAATGGCAGTCTGTGGAAAGGAGAGGAGGCAAGGACCCTCGACCTCAATGGACCGAAGTGCATGAAGACATGCATGGCACCGTACCCGCGCACATAGACCGCCACAGCCAGAGCTTACCACTTCCTTCATCGAAGAGCTCTCGGGGGTCGTGGATACATACCTTGGGGGCTGTGGCATCAAACCCCCACCCCGAAAAGCCTCAAAAGATACTCACAGAATGTATCCGCGTTCTCCATTCAATGCTTGGAGGTGTAACGGATTGAAGCATACTATCAAAGTAGGCAGGTGGTAGTACCTCCGAGTCGGAGCGATACATCTCCGCACTACCAGAAAAACCTCTAGGCAGTGAGTGTCTCGAGGTTGCCCCAAGGCCTACGTGGTTATATTTGGTTTGCCTCCGCATAATGAGTCGACTTAGCACAACCTCACCCGCGGCCTCTCAGTACTTTCGGGATCCGGTACGTGGAGCGATGCTCATGTGAAAGCTGAGTCCCTACTACACTTACGCCAAGTTTTTTCTAGTAGTATATGCTGGCATTACATTGGAGTTGCCAACCGGATTCCTTTGCTTTGTTGGACTCAAGATAGTAATGAGTAGTACCCTGCTGACGAGTAAGAGGTGGATGCGAAATTGGTGCATCCCACCCGACAAATAATTTAACCCTAGTGCGTTGGGTCTCATACGGGTCAGTTCGTAAAATAAGAATACCTGGTAACACTATGTAAAAGCCGGCGCATGGCCAGACAATAACATTATGTATGTATGTATTCGAGTGACATGCTCTGGCCACCACGATCATAAAACTTGTCGCGACACATTATCAGAGCCCGAAACATATCAACCAATAGGAGTAGCTGTGTCATATTCATGGGTATCATCATTACTGTCTCATCCCATTTCACCTTATACTTCGAGTGCGATGGCGGAGGTGAAGCCGCCAAGCCAAACGATTCATGCATTATTATTGAGCCCTTGAACCCCAAGCGCACTATTGAATCGCACCAGATCCCGAATAGCCCATCTCCAGTTGTTGCCGAAACCTGCATGATTATGGTTCATCCACTTGTCGACCTTGCGCCTCCATTTTTCTTCTTCCGTATGCTGCCGTCTAATGAATTCCGGGCCAACGTCAAACTCTTCTGTTACCGGCCATTCGTCTGACGAGTCCTCGCCGCTCCGGTCGCCCCCGCTCGCTGCAGAACCGAAATCCTCAACGGTCCCAGGAGCTCTTCTAGCAGAGGTACCGGGTTCGTCCAAGCTGGCAAGTTCAGAAAACACATCATCGTCGTCCTGGACTGCAATCACTCCATCGATGCCTGGCTGGGAGGGCGCCAACTTGAGCCAGCACATGCGTTGCGGATCAAAAACCATTCCGCTAACTACTTGCACGTTCTGCATTGCCCCTACGTTAGTGATGAGGGCGGGCGAAGATTTGGGCGACTTAGGTGCGCGAGTAGTGTCGAAGCTGTAGACTTGGTTCTCGTTCCCTTCCCAGCGGAAAGAATTAGGGTTGTAGTGCATGCCGTTTACGGCTTGGTTGACATCAGAATGAGATGCTACATGCAATTAGATTTGGAAACTTACATTTCGGTTCTTGAACCCCTGCACCAATGGGCTTGATAAGTTGTGGTCTAGACCCAAAAATTGAGCCAGACTTCCCCCTTTTGCTTCTAAGAGATCCTGTCGCGGAAGATGGTACTCGAGAAATATTTTGAGTTTTCCAGTTCGAGCTGAGAGGAGCAAGCGGATTGCTTTCCCGAAGTTTCTGAATCGAGGACATTGAGGCAATCCGTTGTTCCCTAGCGTTTCTCGATGCATTTGTGTCTCGTGCAAACCTAGGAATCGACGTCTGCTGGATTTGTGCGTCCAGCGTTGAGGCCTCCTGGGCGGCACTACCCGATTTCGGGGTCGCAGATTGGGTGATGCTCAGCCTGTTTCTTAGGGAACGAGGTGCTCCACGCCCGCTAGGCTGTTTTACGAATTTGCTTTCCGTGACAGTGGATGTGGGCAGGTCGTCGAAGGAGGCTAATTCGGTCCCATCACCATAGTTCCGCCGACGGGTGGGCCGAGTAAGTGTTCGCTTCGGAGTCGTGTTCAACGCCTCAGAAGTTGTATCATTGGGATGGCGGCTACGAGTGTCATGGCGGTTCGACCGGGCTAGCCGAATAATTGTACCCTGAGAACTAAATGTATCGCTAGCTCCGTCCGAGCTCGTTCGACGGGAATATCGGTAGCTCTTAAGGCTGGCATGTTGGGATTGCTTATCGGATGCACCAGCCGGCAAGAACGGCGCAGAGAGTTTACGCGCCGATAACTTCCCTTCCAAACCGGTACGATCCATAGGAGCCCAGGGCCGGCTAGTAGACCAGCTTGAACCACCTTGGCGGGGAGGGCTATTGAGGGAGGTGGTTGACGCTGTCTGTGGCGCATTTCTCATTGACGGCATTGACCGTTTGGCCTTCAATAACTGCTGCCCAGCAGCACTCTCAGCCGAAGCGTCCTTTGAGAACCGAGTGCCTACTATGCGGCGACTTGGTGTGAAGTGGCCGGGTGATATCGACGCCGACCCCGGCATAGGAAGACTGGAAACGGAAGAGTGCGAGGCATGCCCCGGTCGGCGTGGGGATGTGCGAAATTTCGACAAGGGAGCGCCGCTCTCGGAAACAGTCTCCAGATGTGTGGAGTGAGGCCGATCGTGGCCTGAAAGGCGCGGGATGCGAGTCTTTGGAGATACCGCGGCATTTGTAAAAGTGAGCGTGGTTGCAGAACGCCGCGTCGGGCTTTCCAGAGGCTCTGTTTTGCATTTGATGTTCGGATTGATTGACGGCCTCCGCGGATTGAAAACCTCGCCGCTATTTATTTCGAGACCGGAGAAAAAGTCGTCAATATGAGATTGTTCCTGACTCTTATCATCACACGCACGTTGGATGGAGCCAGGGAAGCTCGGGTTTTTGGGCTTGATCAAACGTGCTCCTAGATCTAGCGGGCCTTCTGGAATCACAAGTCCATCAAGCCCTTCATCATCACTGTCACCAGTCAGGTGACTTGAGACGCTTGGGCTGACAACCGATATCGATGAACTCGGGTACGAGCGATGATCCCGCGTAGTGCCACCGAATCGTACCCCAATACTGCCTTCGGACCAATCTACATCAAGTTCGTCAGGAGTTGGGCTGGCGTTCCTCGCAGCCGGGGGAGGCAGCTGGAGGAAATCACCTGTTGGCAATTCGAAGTCATCTTCGAAGTTCCCAGTCGGAGTAGTTTCCTTGCGGGGATCCACATCATCAATTTCGCCCGGTACCGCTGATATAAGCCGGTTGGCTGGTCTGACAGTTGGAATGCCCTGGCTGTGGTTGGCATCGATAGTGTCTTGAAAGCCTTCCGAGATGGCGTACGAAGCAGGATGGGAATTGACGTCGTCGTTTAGAGGAGGAGACGGGGCTTTCACTGGACTCGCCGTAGTAGAACCAATTTGTAAGAGTGTCTCAGGAAAAGATGAGTCGTGGAATCTTTTCAACTCCAGCGCAACTTCCGGGCATGGCAGCTCCAGATCGTCAGACCAATCATCGATAAATTCTCGTTTCGTTTTCCTCCGCCCTAGGCGTTTAATCGTGCCTCCAACAAGGGCTGACCGAGGAACGTTCAGGGGTAAAGGGATTCCAGCATTCTTCACAGACGTTATAGCCTCCTCGTTGACGAGTTCATCATCATCTAGCAGCTGTATCTGCCAGTCTTCATCTCCACCCGCGGTTGAGTCAATATCGGAGCGAGCGGACCGGCGAGATGAGATAGAGTCGCGATGTCCAGATCGACGGGCCGATGAGTTCGTCACGGATGTAGCGCTTGATGCAGTGCGCAGCTGGATATCTTCGTAGCATTGCAATTCGTCGTCGTCGTCCCAACATTCAACTGCGCCTTCGCTATTCGGTCGCACTTCAAGGGTTAATGGCGCCATTTCACTCCTCTAGTCGGCGCAGTATGACGTAGCAGGGGCTCCTAAAATATTTGAAAGCCCGAGTTCTAGGTTGCTTCCTTCGAATGTTGTGGTGATGTTGGGGAGGAACAATAGGGATAGAACGTCATGCCGTGCTGTTGCCACGTATCTTAGTTGCGCGTTACTCAGAGTTCCTTCAGATTAATCAATGCTGGAGTCAACCCGTGGAAAAGGGGATGATGGTTTGATCGTGGCTGGCTTGTGTTGTTCTCGGTCTGCGACGGGTCTCATGGAAGCTATCTGGATGGTAAGAGATGGAATAATGTTGACGATAATTAACGGCTTGAGAATGGGAATGGTTCCTGTTGGATGGAGTACGTGCAAGGACTTGACCTCGAGTGTGTTGGGGGTGTTTGCGAGTGTCATAGCAGGGGGAGAAGGCTAGGTACCAAACTAACTACGCGGCGGACATCGCAGACAGCCTTCTGAAACCATGCGAGTAGTAGTGGTAGAAGGTGAAGTAGCTGAATGACAGCTGAAGGGGAAAACATTCTGTGGGGAGAGGAAAAACGAGGCAAGGGGTTTACTCCATTCTTGAAAACGAGTTGTTATTGGTGGCTCTACTCGTTCTATTTATTATTGCTGAGCTTGCTTTACATGGAATAAAAAAATAAAGAGTTATCCTGGGGTAGTTATCTCTCTTCCAACCCCCGCCCGGTGGCCGAGCTTCCAGACCTGCATAATGGTGGCAAGTTACGCTGTACTTCAGGGTTTGTAATGCCAATTGGTGCTTTATACTGCATCATATAATCAGATAAGAAATATCAAATAAGAAATTCAAGATTCTCAAAGAAAAAAATAATAATATGATATATACACACACATACAAAATAAAATAAAATAAAATAAAACAAAATAAAATTTGAAATAACCCCGGAGAGCTAGGTGCCAAGCCTGCCAGTCTGATAAGGCTCCAGCCTCCAGCTAGGCACCTCTCACAACTCACGGATCGCCGATTATTGCGCCGTGCCTCGTACGAGTAGGAAAGTATTTCAACCTGGAAGAGGACCAGCTCCGCTTTTACTCTTCAAATTCATATTCACAGGAGTTATGTCTTCTCCGGACAGTATGTCGAACCCCCGAGTAATACATATTCGCCGGTCAGACGAAGACAATTCGTTTGTTCTTCTTCATGTTTCCCGCCCCGACTCCGCGGCGCTCGAGTTGACGATAACTGCGACTGAAGGAGAAAGTCCCTATACCGCAACTGGTGAGTCATTCCAATGTTTCAGTTCTCAGCTACGCACTAATGCGACGCGAATAGTGCGGCAATCTCAGCTCAAAAAGTTCAGAGCGAAGAATTACCAAGGAAGCGACGAGGAATGGAGAGATACCGTCCTTTATGTTTTTGGGGTACTGGATGAACCAGCAAAGGAATCGGACTTCCTGGCAGGTATTGAAGCGTCAGCCAGCATACGCGAGTCTGGGGAGGAGGGTAAAGAACTGGTGATTTCCGTGCGGAAGAGGATACAGACCATCACAGTATGCGCTCCCGGATGAGATTGCCTCACAGGACTAGTGTCTCTGACTACTCGCAGCAAAAGATAGGCTCACTGACCCTCAAACAAGATGACGAACAATCTATTGAGCTGTTTGAGTGGACAAATATTGCGATTGCACGAGCGGACTCTTTAGACCAGCTCTTCAACGCTTTGCTGAATCGTTATCGAGCAGCCGAGGATATGATCAATTCGCTGAACAAGCAACTAGAGGAGTTCGTCAGCTCGAAAGTTCGGCACGAGCAACAGCTGATGTCTAATTTTGTCCAATTATTGAACGAAAAAAAGCTGAAGATCCGAAACCAGCAGCGACTGCTGTCCTCAGCGAAAGTTGACCCGGACAAGCGTAGGCATCCTATCTGGTTACATATAACAATACATTCTAACCCTGCTCAAGTCTCTAAAGCGCAGGCATTGATAGCCACAGATGAAACCAAACAAAGTACTAACGGAAGGGGTTCAAAACGCTCTGCGAACACTGTTGGCGAGGAATCAGGAAGCGAAGACGGATTTGAGAAAATGGACGTCGAAGTGGCTAAACGGCACACCGACGTCGAAGCGGACGAGGAGACAGATGACGAAGGACAGTCAACGCCCCAACCCATAGAAGACGAGGATAACACCACTGACGATGAAGGGCCCACACCACCAGTCAGAAACCAAAACGAGGAGGACAAACGGGAACAAAGACCAGCCGGACTAGTAGTAGGAGAATCGCCTCCGCCCAGAAGGGACTTACCATTCACAAGGAGGGCACAGAAAGATTCAGCTCCCTCGCGACAGTCTCCGGCATGGCAAATGGCAGAAGGAACGGGAGGAGAAACGGATGATGATGAACTGTAGTTGAAATTTCGACCGCAACACACGGAAACACAGACCCTACACCTAGTAGCAGTTGGTGACCAGCTTCTTTCTTTCTTTCTTTCTCTTTCTCTTTCTCCTTTTTTTGGGGGGGGCACGGCGGGGAGGGATTACCCAGGTTGATTTTGTATCTTTATGTACAGATTGGTCCCTTCGACGTCTTTTAAGCTCTACCAGAAGGCAACTGCAGGTGCATAGCAATAGGGAGAGAGAAGAACCTTGATGCAATTATACAGAAGAGGCCAATAATGATGTTTAGGTGTTACAACAGACAACGCCCAGATAAAACAGGAACAAACCAAATGGCCCACAAAAGTCAGGGTCCAAAAGATTCTAGCCATACATGTGCTGAGGGGACATTTCGACAGTAGACATGTAGTTAGTATCAGGGTTTCCGGAGGCCTTTGCCGCCGAACAACGAGCCATGGTTGGTGAACTGTGGCGCGGTTAGTGAATCAAGCACATGATTATAAGCTGGGAGAGTCGAGTCATTTTGCCTTACCTCCTGGAAATGGAATCTGTAAAATAGAAATCTTCAATCACCCTCTTGAAAGGTGCGTCGGTCACTTGGGCCCCCTTGTTCTGATCGACCAATTGGACCTTGCTCAATTGGACTAAGGAAGTGGGCTCGACAACATCATAACGGCGCATGACGGGACTTATTTCCTCCATACGGTCACGAAGAGCCTCGACGTCATCATACGGGAGAGGGGTATTGAGGAACTCGCTAGCGGCACGTATGATCTTCCAGTCATCACGGGCAGCTCCGGGCATCGAAGTTGCAGCGCGGGTGACCTGGACACGGCCCTCGGTGTTGATGTAGGTGCCTGATTTCTCAGTGTAGGCGGCGCCTGGCAAGACAACATCCGCGAGTTGGGCGCCACGGTCACCGTGATGGCCTTGGTACACAACGAAGGCATCACTAGGGATCTCAGCCTGATCCACCTCGTCTGCACCGAGTAGCCAGACCATCTTAGGCTTGGTCTGAGCAATTTCAGGGGATGGTGTGGTAAACCCGACCTCGTATGCGGCTGCACGGGATGCTGCACGCTGCAGAATGTTGTAGCCCTGCCACTCTGGTGTGTTGAAGTTGCTGGCATGCTTGTCCACAAAGCTACCGATGGTTTCGAAGATTGCCTTCGCATTCTCATGTTCAGCTGCGGCACTGCCTACAATGATCATGGGGCGCTTAGCAGAGGCCAGCTTCTTGCCAAAGTCTCCTGAAAGGGCGGACTTTAGCGCCGTAACATCGGAGCCAAGGTGTTCAAAATCGAAGGTACTATCAAAAGTTTCTCCAACGAGGCCGATCTCGAGGTCGGAGCGAAGATACTGCTTACGGATGCGAGCATTAAGAACGGAGGCTTCGTGGCGAGGGTTTGTGGCGACCAAAAGGATGGCGTCTGCTTCCTCAATACCGTATATCTTGGAGTTGAAAAGGTAGTTCGAGCGAATATCAACACCGTGAGCAATGGGGGAGCTACCTCCCGGCTGGTCCAAGGCGAGGTTGTCAGAGCCAAGCTTGTTAGCCAGGTCCTTCATGGCAACCATGGTTTCAGCATCCACGAGATGGCCCGCGATGGCCTTAAATTCGTTCTCGTTCAGCTGGAGCTTCTGTTGGGCCGAAGCAATTTCGGTCAGAGCTTGCTCCCAAGTTGCAGGAACGAACTTCCCCTCTTGTCGAATCAAGGGAGTGGTGAGCCTCTGGGTCTTCAGTCCATCACAAGCAAAGCGGGATTTATCGTTGATCCATTCTTCGTTAATATCATCATTGAGTCTCGGTATAACCCGCATAACTTCCATTCCACGGCTGTCTATCCGGATGTTGGAGCCCAGGGCATCGTGGACATCAATGGATTCGGTGTGCTTCAGTTCCCATGGACGAGCGCGGAAGGCATATGGTTTCGATGTCAGGGCACCGACAGGGCAAAGATCGATAATGTTGCCAGAAAGCTCGGTATCCAGGTTCCTTTCAAGATAAGTTCCGATCTGCATGTCGTTTCCTCGACCGGTGGTTCCAAGCTCAGGCGCACCAGCGACATCATTCATGAATCGAACACAACGAGTACATTGAATGCACCTATTCATAGACGTCTTCACCAGGGGACCGATGTTCTTATCTTCGATTGCACGCTTACCGCCGAGTTCGTGGAAACGACCGCGGTCGGCACCATAGCGCATCGACTGGTCTTGAAGATCACACTCTCCTCCCTGATCACAGATCGGGCAATCTAGAGGATGATTGGCGAGCAGGAACTCCATAACGCCCTCTCTGGCTTTGTGAACTAACGGAGAATCTGTCTTAACAACCATGCCGGGCTGTACCGGCCAGGCACACGATGCCACAGGTTTCGGCGCTCTTTCGACCTCGACCAGACACATACGGCCTGCATTAAATTAGCAGTTAGTCCTGGATCGACCATTTTCCAAGAGAAGACCATACAGTTTCCGGCAATCAAGAGTTTTCTGTGATTAGCATTAGCAGCCAAGAATGATAGCCGGAATGGGAGAGAAGCATAGCATACTCATGATAACAATATCTGCCAGAGTACGTTAGCAATGGTTCCAAACTCATGTAAATATCTCATGTCAATCCATACCTAGGAATTGTCACTCCAGCTTTCTCGCACGCTTGAATAAGAGCCGAGCCAGCTGCAACACCATGTGAGTAGCGTTCTTCGAGGACCGATTAACGGAGTCGGTAGTCACCTTCTACTGAAATCTTCTTGCCATCTATTGCATACGATATCAGCAGCTGACTTACGAAATGATCCTAGCTTGCAGTGACTTACCAATTGTAAGTTCTACCTCAGCAGAGCGAGGGATCGTTGTCGCGAAGGTCCTGGCAGTATTGACCTTTGGAACCCGGACAGACCGGGCGGCCGCGCGGAACAGCTGCGGCCGCATCATGTGAAGGCAATGGGCAGAAGAAGAAGAGAATGGAGAACAGAGAGAACAAGATGGTTAAAGCGGCTAATGTGCAGCTTAACACCTGATATCTTTCGTTCAAAGCACTTTTGGCGGTTGGTTTCTCGTAAGCCCCGAGGCGTCACTCACAAATTGCCGTCTGCGGATTGGTTCGGGTAGCCGGCGATTACTTAGTCCGAACCACAACCTTTTCTCGCTTTCTCAGCAGATTTCAATCTGTTCTCTTTCCTTTTCTTCTCCATCTCATTCACGGGCATGTTTTATTGTAGGTGGTAGGGCAATCAGTCCCTTCCTCCTCTGCATCATGAACCAAGAGCAAGATGCACTGAGCTGGAGCTCCTGAGGGTCATTCTGATCAGTCTTTGACTTGATAAGAATGCCTGCTGAAGGTGTAGTTCCTTACCGACAGCGGCGACAATATGCGCATTGAATTCTCAAAGTTCATTCTGACGGAATTGCCGTCCGCTTCTTTCGAAAGCATACCGATCACCCGGAGGCTAAGATGGTGGTATCATTATCAAATGTTCTTTTCTCTATTGTACAATGCGAACTTCCGCAGGTATCTGCGTTGCTCTAGAAAGGGCGTTATAACATCTACAATACAATACTCGGCTAGCAAAAAGTCGTTGATTGTCCATGTACGCTTTTTAAGGTCGAATTCTAGAACAACTAAGCCTCTATTCCTCTCCTCATCTGTATGGTACAGGGAAATCGCAAGTGTTCAGATCGCTCCCGGGGCTCAACATAGGAAATTTCTATAAGCAAAATGGGCCATCATTTGAAAGAGGTTGGAAAGCACAAGAAAACAAAGACAAACACCGCTCAAGAGTCATTCGGTTGCCAGGTCGTCTCTTGCTTGGTGCCAGGTGGCAGCCATGCTTTCGTGTTACTGCTCGCCCTTGAGCGGGTATGGCCAACATTATCGTCCTTCTTTGAGTTACTCGAAAATGGAAATGAATTCTCTGGAGACTGTTGGCCAGCGGGTCTTCCTTGAGGAAAAGAATAACCGTTAGAATCCCAGACTCTGCTTGGCGTACGGGTATTCAGAGGGAGCACGGTGTTTTTGGAGCGAAAGTGGTCCGCATTCGCTCTTTGGTCCGCGACGTCATCATGACTATTGCGATCGTAGAGATAAAGCCCAATAAATGTTAGGGCAATACCGAAACCTTGGATAGAAGTAGTAGAGCTGCCAAACCAAACGATAGCAACAACAATCACGAACACTCTTTTGATGAGGGAGGCGACCGAGTATGATACGGGCGAGATCATGGAAAGGAGGACGAACGCCAAAATATTCTGAGCGAAGTGAGATACACCATTGAAGATGAACTCAAGGAAAAGAGCGCTGTGGTCCAGTGAGTCAGCTTTTCCCGATAGGGAAATGGCACCGTCTTGCATTAAATCGGAGAGCAAGGGATAGCCCTCGCTAACAAACCATATGGGTAGTGTAAGTAGGAAGGCTAGTCCTGAGCAGTAGTAAAGTAAGTTGAGTTTGTCGAGTTTTCGGCGGCCAGAAATCTGCATATCCGATTCCGCACGTTCCGCTTCATTGAAAAGCTTTTTGGAAAAGATATTTTGTGATACAAACACCAAGGCGGCGACTAGAGCGCATAAGATGCCGAAGAAATTGGTGGAAAATCCGGTTGAACAAGCAAGCATGACACCTAAGGTCAATGGTACAAGTGACAGATATGTTGCACTGGCATAGCGAATGCCGAACAAAACACGGTATGCCAGCACAGTGAACAAAGGCGAAAGTCCTTTGATTGTATGGACAAGTGAGACTGGGATTTGTGAAGTAGCCATCGAGCTGAGTATGTGCCCAGCTAATTGGAACATGGCGAGAGGTAGGGCAGTCATAATGACATCGCGGGACGGGGAGCGGATATTGTTCTTGAGCGCCGGTATGCTAGTTTTCAGCCAGGGAAACAGGATCGAGAGATATGAGAGTACCAGGCACCACAGTGACACGAAGGCAAATTGGACTATTGTAAGTGTTATTGGTTTCGGCAGCGCGTTCAGTATTGACTTCGAGGACGTATTCGTTAAAGCCGAAGTCGTATACCAGATAACGCAAAGCCCCTGTATGCGAGTGAGCGTCAGCTACTTTGGATTCTCTTGAGGTGCATCAAGGTCATACTATTAGTTTGTATGAAACGGGAGCTTGAAGGGCTCGAGCCAAATCTTGCGCGTTGGCGCTGACACTGCCATTGCGTGTTCTAATGGCACTGATAGTTTCACTGATGCTTTTTCTCGGTTTTCGCTTCAGATCTCTGACTGGCTTGTAATCCCAGCGATCACTGGGGGAGTACTTGAGCGAAGAATTAAGGTAGAGTGCCTTCGAATCCTTGGTATCATAGTGGTCGTCTTGGAAGGGTGGAAATTTGTCAATAGGACTCGCCATAGACTGAGAATTGAGGCCTTTCACCGAGGTTTGTATCTCTGGCTGCCTTATTGAAGCCCGCCGCCCGGTGCCGGTCACAGTGGTTGTGGTCATTGCCCGAGCCTCTTGACGGGCACGCTACTTCAAAGTAATCCAGGTGAGTCAACAGGGTGAAATAATGTGAAAGTGGTAGACTGTCTTTCCGAGCGAGGTGATTTAGATTCAACAATAATATTGGACCTCTGTTGAAGTCCTGAATGCGTCGTAGACTCAAGTAGCACTCCTGCTACTCTTCAGGACAGAAGGATAGAGGCTAAGCACAAGTTCTCGAGTAGTCCTATCCTTCTTTAATGATGAAGGACCGTAGCACGGTTGACTGCGCGGGCGGCAGATGCTCAGGTAGTGGCCATCTGGAAACATGACTCTCCGAGATCAGGCCTGTGGTACTCCGCCTCTGATGACGAATCACTTACAACTGACAAATCACTTTTGAGAACTGGACACTCTGAGTCTGGAGGCAGTGGACACCTGCAGTAGCGTGTAATTGAAAGAACCAGGCCTGCTTCCCCACCCCACCGGGAATTTTGCAGACCCCCTACCTACGGTAAGGGAATTTTGGTTCCTGTATGGTAATAACCTGCCTGCATACCTACCTTGACCACCTGCTAAAGTACTTTCTTGAGCGTCTTTCCAGGTACAATCATACAAATACTGCTTGGACGCCTGTTTAAATGTCTGCTTGAGCACCTGCTCTGAATGCCTGAGTGATATTCTTGCATATCTTTTAGACCTCTTAGGGCAGCTCTTTAATAAGTAATAGATCCTTTTTCGGTGTAGTTTGTTTTTGTTAGGGCAGCTTATTGTACAAGTGGAACAGTTAATTACTGCCAAGAGCCATGGAGGACAGAAGCACATATAATCGCACTGTAACAGATTTGACCACTCACTTTCTGGTTTACAGCTATAAATATGTGTTAGTCTTGCTACAGACAGATTTGAGAAGAATATTTCGAATAAGTCTCCAAAGTCAGATTGATTGATGGGATGTTATCACAGCCTTAAAGACTGACACATCTACCTCTAGCGAGCATTATTTCTTGTGCCATTTCTACACCTACCTCTGGATTCAGCCCGTGTCTACAATAGGTCCAGTAGTATCTCTTTGCCTATCATTATAGGTTCTCATCACGCAAACTATGAGGCTGATAGCGTTTAGGCCCGCGGGTCGATTGAAGCTGCATACGGTACCTGGGTATCTGCGCATGGATGTCTTCCACCTCGGGACAGCGGTGTCACTTCTCTGGAGTGGCAATGACATAAATTTTGCGTGGCATTTGCCTGTCTGTTTTGTTGTCTATATCATATTCTATTGACACCCTAGTCTAACCAATTCTTCTGCAGTAACCTGGGCCGTTGCTGGTATAGAAGCTGCCCTCGTTGCAATTTATAGAGCTCTGGATGAAAGCTGCAAGCTGGAACAGCCAAGGATTGCTCACAGAAAACTGGATTGACAGCAGCAGGGTACCTAATCCATGAGAGTTGCCTTATTGACACTTTATTTCTGGGTTCATCTACTACTCATTCGAGTAGGACATTACCCAAATAATATTGCTCATTCCTGCCATGTGTATCGGGAACTCTATATATTAAGAGTAGGCTGGCAAATGCTCTCTACAAACAGTATAGTGAATTTCTTTTGGTCAGCACCTACTTATTATCATTAATAGTTTATTACTCAAAGAACATGTGAGGTCAACTGTATATAGCATGATTTTGACTAATCACAGACCACCTAGTTTTAAATATAGGTAAGCTTCTGCTAGAGCCCCGGGAATACTGCAGGTACTATCCTGATCCCCACTAGAACATCATAGTTTAAACATCAGGAATGCCCCTGCGTATCATTCACATGTTATGCAAGAGCTACTCAAAAAAGCTGCCAGGTCCTTTAAGTATGTCGAGTTTCTCAATGAAGGGAATTGATTTGATGGTCTTATTGGCAACCACTCTGCTAAAATATGATGAGTCGTCCTCGCGCCCATGACCTATGAAGATCTTATCACTCTATACAATCGATGTCCCGTCCTCAGAAGACGTGGTATCTAAAAGAAAAAGTGCATGTGGCCCAGACGGGACGGGAAGCAGCAATAGTTTCCTACTCAGGTCTGGTGTCCCTTCTGTCTCTCTGTGGGGAAATATTGAACAGGAACGCCTACATTTGTGGCTGTTAATAACGCAAGCAATAATTTTCCTGTTAACCCGCGCCTGTATAGACCTATCTGGTATACATGGAATTCTGGTGGAAGGTTAATAAGCTTACAACAAACCAGTTAACAGTCTCTCTCTCAAGCCAAAGATACCGCTGTTAAATGGGTATATTGGATGCTACCTTGTCCAGCTGATAAAGCGTTCATAAGTAACATGTACTTCGATAGGATTACAGAATCGGCTCTTCTGATCAGGTGTAATCTTTTACAATATTCTGTTGCTGATTTCCATATACGAGTCAGTGCAGCATGGAGGCCGTCCGGGCTAGCGGCCTGGAACCTTTCCAGGTCGCGCGATATCATCACTCTGTCTTTAGGGAATTAATCACGAAAGCCGGCATTCCGGCTACCATTCATTCTTGTGGATGCGGTCGGATTGTCCTATTCGAAAGGTGCTCCCCTGTGGCTCCCTACGAAGCATCCGAAATTGAGCTGGAAGAGAAAGCGTGGCCTGCGCATCCTTAACATGATCTAAGTATGGACGACTAAGTTATTTCTCGGCTCTACTTATAGAGAATGAAGCCCTGGACTGGCCATGTGGGGTGCTAGTATCTATGAAAACTGCATGCCTTGTTCCCACATGGCCTGAGATGGACAAGCAAGCAGGCTTTTATGCTGCTGGCTGTTTTGACAGGTTCTAATTTCGTCAAGGACTTTCATTAGTACCTTGGTGACACTATATATTTTATAACTCAAGGAAGACTTAGAGATTGACGTGACAGGCAACAGGTATGCCCAGGATTCAAAGTTTCCAGCATTGTGCAGTTTCCTCTGCCATAATTTAATTTACATAGGGCTTGCTATCCAACAAGCATGCCCGTGAACACAGTAAGTATCCTGCTAAAACGGCAAAAGGAAAAAAGTTAACATTACAGAATTGAGCTAGAAAGCTAGGGGAATGGTTTACTCTCATTGACTATTTCTGCTCCTTCCTATTTTTCCGTACTGCAGTCTGCTATGGACCACTTGTCTTTTCACTACCTCTGTCGCTGCTTCCGAATTGATACTTGCTTCTCTCTCTACCTATTCTATTTTTCTTTCCTCACTTACCTAGATATTGCAGTGCATGTACGAACGTTTGGATCTGGTGCGACTTGCTTGTCTTTTCAGAACCTGATTTTCAAATCTTTTTTTACTTTACCTCGAACGCCGATTCATTTCAGGAAAACTGTTCTTGTTACCAAGTCAACATGTCCTTGCTTCCAACGGCTTCTCCAGGAACTGGCCGCAAGGACCCCGAGGAAATGCATACTGCAAACCATGAAAGTTCTGAAATCCATACACTATCTAGTGGGCGTGAGACATCTGTGAGTCAAGAGGATTTACTTCGCGGCCCCCAAGCCTCTGGGCGTGCATCTAACGCAGTCTATGCACGCTCTCAAAGGGCCAGAAACATTCAAACACCTGCAACAGCTCCCCCGATCCCCTCGCGACCTCTAAGCTTGGAAACCTGCAATCCTCACTTGGCCAAAAAAATGATAGCTTCTCTAATAAGGTCGGGCTCTTGTTTTTGTTGAACTTCAAGAAGCATGGTGTCTTACAATCCTAGAAGCAGAAGCTGGAACACTCCACTAATTCGGTTTCTCTGACCGGTAACTCTGAGATGGAAAAACTTTTGGCGAAGCTCTCGCCAAAGCCCCATGTATCGGATTGCAAGCAGCTGGTTAACCAAGAAATTCTGTCCAAACTCTCTGAGCAGCAACTCCTCCTCGACCAACAGAAGAACCTTCTGACAACTCAGAAGATTGGGCCAGGGACCTTCGAGGAGCCCGACAAATCATCCAGCGCGCTGCCCTGTACGGATACAATTACAAGTCTAAAAGACGTTCCCAGACTGGATGCCTTTGATGTTGACGCCTCTGAATTACATCGTCTGAAACAGGAACTGCAGGCGGCTAATTCCAGAATTGCTATGCAGGAGCAAGAACTAGCGCAAACTCGAGTTATTAAGCATACCCTAGATCAGGCTCTTGGGCCCCCGTCAGAGGCTGACTTTGGTGGCCGTGACATTAGCGAGCAGACAATCAGCAACTTGCAGAGCGCTTTCAACGCATCAGTTCCTACTCCGCATTTACTCCAGGATGGGTGGAACACGCAGGAGGACTCGCAGTCAGATATATCCGATGCACTCTCAGCCGGTGCGTACAATAGAACTCGAGGTTTCTGGGGCCCTCCGGCACAGCAAGTCTATGCCCCTGGGCTCAACACAGATAGGCCTTATGGGGATAATAATCTCGCACTGCCCAGTACTTCGTTCGGCCTGGACTCGAGCAGATTCTGGGGACCCTCAACCGCAAGTACCCCTATTCCAGGAAACAGTGCCTTCCAGCCGCATAGAGTGCTCTCAGGTCCTTCCGCTACCTCTTGCACCTTTGATGCACCTCTCTCGGACGATCAAAGTAGGTACGTGCAAAGCTCCGGCTTTGTGCCACGCCATCCAACGGCTCAGCAGAGTCGCATTGGATCATGGTTTCCCGGTGTGGGCTCTCCCTGGGCTACATTCGCTCCTAGTTCCGTCGACGGTCAGGGATCTCGGTCACCGCCGAGTAAACCAAATAACACCTATCAGCAAATCGGGATGTACCCCTTGGCCAACTATCATCAACGGGCAATTGCACCCCCGCTCTCACCAACGGCAACCGAGTTTTCATCACCCAGTGGAAATTCTGTCCCTTGGGGAACCTCCGGTTCATTGGTAAGTGATGCCTAAATCAATTTTCTTGGGCTGAATTTGACTCGTTCAGGTTGGCGGAGGCGCTATTCAAACATACATTTCGCCTCTTGAGCCACTCAATTACCGGCGGCTTTTGGACAAGAATGTTTCCTGTGACTGGAAATACATAGTGGACAAAATTGTTTGCAATAATGACCAGCAGGCCTCGATTTTCCTGCAGCAGAAACTTAAGGTCGGAACAACAGAGCAGAAATTCGATATCATTGAAGCTATCATACAACAAGCATACTCCCTCATGGTAAATCGATTTGGAAACTTCCTTGTGCAACGCTGCTTCGAACATGGAACACCTGAGCAGATCGTTGCCATCGCTAATGCCATAAAAGGGAACACGTTGAGTCTAAGCATGGATCCGTTCGGATGCCATGTAGTGCAGAAGGCATTTGACTGTGTTCCTGAAGAGCACAAGGCCGTTATGGTACACGAACTGTTACGCAGAATCCCGGAGACCGTTATCCATCGCTATGCATGCCATGTCTGGCAGAAGCTTTTTGAACTGCGCTGGAGTGGTGAGCCTCCGCAAATAATGACCAAGGTCAACGAAGCCTTGCGTGGGATGTGGCATGAAGTAGCGCTGGGCGAAACCGGAAGCTTGGTGGTTCAGAACATTTTTGAGAACTGCGTGGAGGATGAGAAGGTACTGTACCTACGAATCCATTCCTCCCTTGGTCACTGGTGCTAACCGCCATCCTTCAGCGCCCGGCTATTGAAGAGGTACTAGCAAAGATCGATGTTCTTGCCCATGGCCAATTTGGAAACTGGTGTATTCAGCACATCTGCGAGCACGGCGCCCCGCACGACAAAAGTCGTGCCATCGAACATATCCTCCTCTGGGCGGTGGATTACAGCATGGATCAGTTTGCATCTAAGATTGTAGAAAAATGCTTGAAGATCGGCGGTTCAGAATTTTTGGACCGCTACCTATCTCGGGTCTGCACTGGTCGAACGGATCGGCCGAGGATGCCTTTGATTGACAGTAAGTGTATCACGCAAGCCCCAGTCGGGGACGATATGATTCTAAAGAGTAGTAGTTGCCGGAGACCAGTACGGCAATTACCTCATTCAGTGGATACTAATGAACGCTGCGCCTCATCAGCGTGAACTTGTTGCAACACATATCCGGTAAGGCCTCCCTTGCGGCATAGGTTTCTCAAATCTGATAGGTTATGGCACAGGAAACACATGGTGTCCCTACGTGGGTCAAAGTTTGGTTCAAGAGTAGCGATGCTGTGCTGCAATCTGTCTCATACTACTCGCCCTGGACCTGGAACAGGTGTGCAAATTGGCCGGTTCAGCAGCTTCAACGAGGACAGATATCAAGCACCGAATCAACACGGAGGGCGCTTTGGCCGCGGAAGCCAGTGGAACCCTAACTACCCTCCGTTTCGGTAGGAGTATAGTAACCGGGTTGGCGCCAGTACCCTTCGAACACACGGATACTGGTACGAAAGACCGAAAACATAGATTCAATCTGATTTCTCTCTAGATATTGATTTGTGTGCATGGTTGCTTGCGAGTCAATTTTCGAGCTTTCCACATTTATGTGAGTGGGCTAGGCTAAGAGTACTAACTGTGACTCGTGCTCATCTCATTCTCATCTCCTTGACCTCTTATGCTTTTTGCTGTTATCTCTTAGTGCACACGTGCTTTAACTGTTCTCGGTCCAGGATTGATGGAGGATGGTGTTATTCTTTATATGGTAACGGTCCTGACATTATTTGTGTACAGTGATGCGCGTGTGGAAAAGCGAAGTATTGGGTAATGTCTGCGGCGGCTTAGTCTGCATACCCAAGGCTCCTTGCTGGATTATTATCTATCCTAGTGAGACAGTGTTTTACACCTGATTTCCCCTCCTTTTCCATCCAATAAGGAGTTATCCCCGTGCCAAGCTTATACTTGAGTATGGCTCAGAGCAGGGTGAACTGGCCAGATATGGTCTACTGAACGTACTTACAGGGACTTAAACGTGTGAATGAAGAGGGCGCAGAAGTCTAACCTAGTAGTAGTCGTACTTGTTTCACCCGGCAAGATTATATGATCATGGCGCCGCCGCAGACTCTTCCTTTTCCCACGGTTTCCGTCTCTTCTGTCTTGCACTTGGAGCACCTTGGCCAGTCAACAGCGTATCAGGTATTTGCTGTATGCCCGGAATTGGCTGACCAGTGGTGATCAGCTCGACAATATGCGCGAATGAGGTGGGATAGGCTGGCTCCAGGGATGCCGGATTTGACCGCTCCTCTGTCTTTTCGGACTTGGGTGGTAAAGGCGTAGCCGATGATCCGGCTCCTCGCTGTGCCGCAACGGTTACCTGCGCCGTCAGATTATCCGCTAAGGGTCTGGCTTCTAGCCAAGCCCTATAAGCTTCCACGTTCACAGGCGACACGAGCTTCTTTTTCCTGGAAACAGAAACAACCAGAATTAGTATTGTCGACATGCTGCACTTCCGAGTCTGTTCAAATGTGGACAATAAGACATAGCGACCTTGGAGGACCGAGCGTACCTAGTAAAGTAGTAACACTTTGCCTGCAAAACCAAGGCATCGTTGCGGCCGATTTCCTTTTCGGATGCGGGGATATCAGGGTGGCCAAGTATAATCGCCAGACCCTGGGCGAATTCAGGGTCCGAGATAAAAGGGTACACCCTTAATTGCTCAAAAAGCTCGATTTCTGTTTCATCCCGTGGGTGTTCCCCTCGGGTTGTTTGAGCGGTATTCCTGGTGCTTTGGTGGGGAGGTGATGAAGAGAGCTCCGTTGGTGTCGTCGAGGTATTCATCAGAAAGGCTGGCTACAGACTCAATAATACCGGCTTATATGTTATGTGCGTAGTTGCAAGGCTATTTTCGTTGTCAGTTCCTGAACGATTTTGAGTCTCAAAAGAAAAGTGGTGCTAAGGTACCTTGTAACACCCGGGTTAACTTAAGGTTGCGGGGTAGGCTAGGTGGGGCGGGTATGGCTACGGCGGACTATTAGACCCAATCCAACAAAATCCTGATATCAACTAGGGAGTACGACCTACTGTACTACTTACTACCGTCCTATTTACTGACGTGGAACAATGCTTCTGTAGTTTCTGGAAAGCATCTCTGATGACTGTGGACGCCCTCCGAGGACCTTGGTGGACGGGCGGGGCTCTATCTGATACATATCTTTGTTTTAATTTTGTAAAACATGCCATGACAAACAAATCAGCTTGAGCGGCCGGGAGAGAGGGGCGTAGAGTGGCTATTTCCAAGCCTGTGCGCCTTCCTTTGAACAGCATGCAGACACAAATGCTGAGCTCACCTGTCAAGGGACAAGAGGTAACTCAGTCACTTTTTATAATGGAACATTACTTAAAAGTCTTAACATATAGTAATTATATCAAGAGATCAAGGAAGGGGAACTTGTTAAATTGCAGGAGAATATAACAATCTCTTATCCAATTAACTTGATCAAGACATCTAACAGCTTTAGACAAAAACTCTAGGTTTTAAAAGACTGTGTCCTGTCCAGATATTCAGCCAGCAATCAGCTCTGTTAAAACCAGTTACACGGGAAGTGCCCATCATCTGGGCATACCAACAGCAGATATTGTTGGACCAAGGCAGGGCACAAGGCCTGGGACATATGTATACAGAGCGAGTAGATATGCCATGATTTGTTACCAATAGGCCCAGCATTACCCACAAGTATTCTTGCTGCATGTGATGGGTATATTAGTGCTGCTGTTAAAATGTCATCACAGCAGATGCGGCATTCAATCATGCAGAGTAATCAACTCGAGATCTTTCCATAGTATGGCTGCTGACCGTACTGACTACCTATCTAACAGCAATAAGGGGAATAATTTACATTGTGCCTGCGTTGAGAGGACAGTAATATTTCGGAGATATGGTAACTGGTTGATCAGTATAGAAGTTGATTGCCCTGCAACTTTTGATACATATTTTATCTACAAATTTGGATTTCCCGCTATGCTCGTGTATGGATTGGATTTATGTATATGCACGAACTTCACAACACTGGGTAGCTGACCTAACAAGTGCTATTACTACCGCCACACTAACCTGTCAGCTTTTATAAAGAGCATACATAGTTTTTATTAAGGCCCTCTAACCTTTGAATAAGATAGACGCTTATAAGAACTTTGGCAGATACTAAGTATCTGCTTAAGCAGGCCGGGGTACTCAAGCAGGTACTCAAACGAGCACTTAACAAGCACTTATAGTGTAGAATTTAAAGTTGGGCCTCTCCTGCGACAGTTAGGTGTAACAATTTTAGGTACCAAGAAATCAGAAATCAAAGAACACACGTGAGTGTGCTTTATAGTAGAATATACGTTATGAAGAGGATCCCATACAGCAACGCCAATACTTAATATCTGGTTGTGCCTTGCTGATTCTATCTAACCAGCAGCTCTATTACCTGGCGTGGCAATAGTTTTTAGGATATTTATTTATTTATTTCAGGATTCATTTCGAGATTTCCGCTTGATCTACACCATTTCGACCTTTAGAAGCATCTTCGGGAGAATGGGATGTAATCTTGCTTTGGCAACCAGGACAATTATGTACCACCTCATGAGCAAAGAGATCGCAGTCAATACAAAAGTGGTTCTCGCACACAGTACACTCATAGCGACTGCTGACGCTCATCCCCTTGGCGAGGTTCTCGGTAATCTGCCACTGCTCCTTTGGAGGAATAGCTGGGAAGGAAATGCCGCACGCGAAGCAAGCCGTGCTGCGGGAGGCACGTTGCCAAGGGACTTCCACCCAGTTCATAAGGGGAAATAAATGATGATATGATCGAGCAAGGTGGGTCGATAAAATCAACGTCAGGCCGCACGATGGACACTCGGATGGGAGACCACAAACTTTGTTGTTGCATCTTGAGCATAGATAACCTCCGGAGGTGGGGTTGGAATGACATGCGCAAAGAGAAGGGAAAGGTTCAATAGTACGAGATGGAAATCCCATCATCAGAAGAGAGCTCGTGGATTGCTTTTGGGAATATGTCGCTGGTGGAGTCGTTACATCCATAAATAATTCTCGGAAGTGCTGCTCATTAAGAGCCACGCCGTAAGAGCTATCATCACCACCGTTGGTTTTCGAACAAAGTTCTCGGCAGATTGCTACTTGTGCCGCAAGGCCCACGACTCCAACGCGAATTTTATCATCAACCAGTGTAGTAATAGTATGGTGGATGTCACCAGGGTCCGAGGAGAGCAGTGAGCCGAATATAATAAGGATTTCTCGTGTCCCGTGGCTGGGGGTATGACTGTGAGGGCAATGTGGTCAATATACAACACCACGGACAGGCTTGATTGCAACCTAGGTGCAAACCTACAATAAAGCACCTCGAGCCATTTCAAGCCCGTTCTGTAGACTAGGGAGACCCTTGGGATCTTGGTTTCTCATCTCCTGTATTGCGCTGATATGTTCCGTAGGATTTCCGCTCATGTCGGTGATCCGCAGTGCTAGTCCATCTCTCAACCCCAGAACTCCAACCTGGGAGATCGGATTTTGCTCGAAGAACTCTCGTATAAACTCTTGAGCGTATCGTAGCGTAAGCAGGTACCGCGTAGGCCGTAGATCTTTCTCCATCATTGATTGTGATAAATCAAGTATCAAAACGAGGTGGCGTATGATGCCACGCTGTAGTGGTGTTGTATCCCTCAAGAGCCTAGATAGGAACTAGTATCAGCACGTTTTTTAAAGCACACTGCAACAGAGATTTGAAGGCAGATATCCCACCCTCCCAACAAACTCACCTCTTCCTCTTGTTAGCTTCCAACAGACCTTCAACCGTAGAGCTGATTGTGCCATCCGCAGCCTCTGTTAAGGTCTCCCAGGTTCTTCTCAGTTCGAATTCTCCTCCGCCTCTTTTCCTGCGCTTGGAAGCCGGTCCCGCTACCCTTGGTCGAACAATATTGTTGTTGCCATCATCCTCAGAAATACCTTCAATATACTCCTCATCGGAATCGGCCATTGTGTCTGTACGGTGCTGGCGAGGGAAAGGATCCTTTCCCCGTGAGTCGTGACTCGTGAGTAAACCACCCAAAAAGGTCCGGCTAGGGATCGGTGGTGGTGTCGATATCGGGGAAGCTGTCGTCGCCAGGCTGAATTGACCAGGATCTGCTGCGGTCGGGTCTACCCAGAACCGCCTAGACCCACTGCGAAAGTTCCCTCAGGATCAAGGCACCATCCGGTTGCTCGGGCCCAAAGTGCAGAAAACTGTCGCTGTTAAAGGTGACATCCGATGATATCAAATAATTATTTGCTCGTATAACCTAGTTGTTAGATGAACTACTAGTTACTACCTAGCTTAACTGCAATTTTCGAATTGTCAGATGGACTGCAGTCACGTGCTCATACCGTCCTTCAAGCCCGAGAATAATCGTAGATGTCATACCTACCTACCGTACCTATCTAACTGCTGTCTACAGGTCCGTAGTAGGTACCGTAGGTTTTTGCTCCACAATTTGGGAACTCGAGGAATACTCAGGGCTGTGGTCAACAGCCTTTCCGTCAGGCGTTCAATTGGTCATACAAACTTTCTGTTTCTTCCCAGGTTGTCTTGCCCTGACTACCTACCAGTAGGTAGTCAATTGTTCCCAAAGTTTTCCGGCAATACCCGCTGAAGTGCCGCAGGGCCAGGATCTTATGTGGGGAGGGAGACGCATCGCGTCAACCAGATGCACTGGACTTTCTTCAGGTTGCCTGCCTCGAGCTTATCGACCGGTATCATTACCTTCCCGCTGCCCCTCATCTTTCACTTTCACCAGTTCCTCAACTACTTCTTGCTCGTACACTTCACCGCGTACCTTTTCGGCTTGTTCACCCAAGCTTGTTCTACCATTCACTACCAAGAGGCACTGCTCGTCTGAAATTCGCGCCATGGCATCGAAGGACAGGGAGGTTCTTCCCAGCGTGTAAGTGAACATCTCGAGTGGTTGAGAGCCACTAGAAACATGAAGGGGATTTAACCAAGCTTACAGGGTCAAACCCACTCACTATGCCATCTCTCTTTTCGATCTGCAGCTTGGCGGCTCATGGGGATACAAGGGTACCGTCAAAATCAGCTCAAAGGTCAATAGTCCCACCAAGGAAGTAGTCCTCAATTCAAAGGAGATTGAGGTGCAGCATGCGGAAGTCCTAGGGACTGATGGTATGTGAGGTCCAAATTCTGCCGCTGAATATCTTGTATCATCAAAAGACTAACGAGAATTGGCTTTCAACCTAGGTGCGGAATTAGCCAAAGCATCTGAAATCACTTATGACCAGAAGTCCGAGCGTGTGACGCTTAAATTCTCTAACAGACTCCCCGAATCCGATTGCGTGGTGTCTATCTCATTTACTGGTACAATGAATAATGCCATGGCTGGGTTCTACCGCTCAAAGTACAAGCCTGCCGCTGAGCCGGCTTCGGATACTCCAAAGGAGGGGGACTTTTACTGCATGTTGAGCACCCAGTTCGAGTCTTGCGATGCTCGTCGAGCCTTCCCTTGTTTCGATGAGCCCAACTTGAAGGCTACGTTCGATTTCGAGATTGAAGTGCCCAGAGGTCAAACAGCCATCAGTAACATGCCGGTTAGGTCGGAAAGGGACGGCAGTAAGCCTGAGCTCAAGGTGGTTTCTTTCGACACAACTCCTGTCATGAGCACTTATGTTCGTATCCCATGCATTTCAACCTTGGTTGAGACTGACATTTGCTCCATTAGCTTTTGGCATGGGCAGTTGGTGACTTCGACTACGTTGAGGCTATGACCGAACGTAAATATCAGGGGAAGAGAATCCCTATTCGTGTCTATACCACCAAGGGGCTTAAAGAGCAAGCTCGGTTCGCCCTTGAATGTGCGCACCGGACTGTCGATTACTTCTCCGAAGTATTCGAGATCGAGTACCCGTTGCCCAAAGCGGATCTTCTAGCTGTGCATGAATTTGTAGGTTGCTTCCCTTGAATGTGTGTCTAGGGATAGTTTTACAGATTGTTTGCTCACATTTTGTTCAGGCCATGGGGGCCATGGAGAATTGGGGACTTGTGACGTACCGCACAACTGCTGTTCTGTTCGACGAAGGCAAATCCGATACGCGGTACAAAAATCGCATTGCATACGTTGTCGCCCATGGTTAGTCCACATTGCCGGGGATCGATATTGGATATCGGCTGACCTAATTTATGCAAGAACTGGCTCACCAGTGGTTCGGTAACCTTGTTACAATGGATTGGTGGGATGAGCTCTGGCTAAACGAAGGTTTTGCTACATGGGTTGGTTGGCTTGCGGTCGACCATTTTTACCCAGGTAGGCGGTCTTCTTCCTGTTGATATTTGAAGGTTGCGCGACTAACGTTTTGAAAAGAGTGGAACATCTGGTCACAGTTTGTGGTACGCAATTCTCGAGGTAAAGCAATGCTCATATACCGGGATGTTGACTGCTGCATAGGCTGAAGGTGTTCAACAAGCTTTCCAGCTGGATTCGTTGCGCGCGTCTCACCCTATCCAGGTACCTGTGAGGAATGCGCTTGAGGTCGATCAAATCTTTGATCACATCAGTTACCTCAAGGGAAGCTCGGTAATCCGAATGCTAAGTACTCACCTTGGTCGAGAAACCTTCCTTCGAGGAGTAGCCCGGTATCTCAAGGCTCATGCGTACGGTATGTTGATTTCAAATATTCCTTCATAAGCTCTCCTCCGACGTCCTAATATGACAAAAATACAGGCAACGCTACGACCAATGACCTTTGGCTTGCGCTGAGCGAAGCTTCTAACAAGGATGTTAACAGCTTCATGGTGAGTTGCGGCAAATCTCACTTAGTACGGGGTCAACCTAATATATAATTCGAAGGACCCGTGGATTCGAAAGATTGGTTTCCCTGTGGTTACCGTCTCGGAAGAGACTAGCCAGATAAATGTTCACCAAAACCGGTTCCTTTCAACTGGCGATGCTAAGCCTGAAGAGGATGAGACGACGTGGTGGATTCCTCTCGGCATCAAATCAGGGCCGGAACTGGCAGCCCAGGACCCCCGTGCTCTTGTTTCCAAGGCCGACACTATCAGAGGCCTGGGACAAGACTCGATTTACAAAATCAACAAGGATCTTTCAGGGTTCTATCGAACAAATTACTCCGCCGCCAGGCTAGAGAAACTCCGCCAGTCTCTTGATTTACTGAGTACCGAGGATAAGATCGGACTGATTGGTGATGCTGCTGCCCTTGCTGTGTCTGGAGAAGGCAGCACTGCCGCTTTACTGTCTCTGCTTGAGGGCTTCAAGGAGGAACAGAATTATTTGTGAGTCTTCTAGCTTGCGCTAGCTCATAGATACCTGCTCGTCACTAACCGGATGACGCAGGGTTTGGTCGCAGATTTCGTCTTCTGTTGGCAATTTACGCTCTGTATTCTCCCAGAATGAAGCCGTGGCTGAGGGTCTGAAGAAGTTTGCTCGCACATTGTCATCCCCCGCCGTGACTAAGATTGGCTGGGATTTCAAGCCTGACGAGGATTATCTCACCATTCAGCTTCGGAAGCTTCTGATTGCAATGTCTGGCCTTGCAGGCGACGAGAGGTATGAGTTTGCGCCTGTGGCTTCTTATTTATTCACGCGATTACTAACGATAGTGCTCAGCATTGTCGCCGAAGCCAGACGTCGCTTTGGTCTTTGGGCTACCGCGAAAGACAAGGATGCGGTCCACACTAACCTGCGCTCTACCATCTTCAGCATAGCTGTATCAGACGGAACTCGTGCAGAGTATGATGCGGTGAAGGATGAATACCTCAAGACCGACTCCGTTGATGGCAAGGAAATATGCCTGGCCGCCCTTGGGCGTACCAAGGATGCCGAGTTAGTGAATGATTACCTCGATTTTGTATTCTCAGACAAGGTCGCTATCCAAGATGTCCACAACGGCGCAGTTTCCTTGGCTGCTAACTCTAAGGTTCGCCACTTGCTTTGGGAATATATCAAAAAGAACTGGACCTGTGTGGAAGCCCGTCTTTCCGCCAACAATGTTGTCTTCGAACGCTTTGTGCGCATGGGGCTCTCGAAGTTTGCGGACCACAACATCGGAGCAGATATCGCTTCTTTCTTCCAGGAGAAGGATACAAGTGCATACGATCGTGCATTGGTAATAGTGGCAGATAGCATACGGACCTACGCCAACTACAAAGAAAGAGAAGAGAAGCAGGTCTTGGAGTGGCTTCAAGCACATGGTTATGCTTGAATGTTTAGAGAATGAGCATCATCGTCCTTCCTTTTAACCCTATTTTGAAAACTTCACCTGGAACTAGGGGGAAAGAATTTCTCCAGAACATAGTGAAACGACTGAATGCAGGATATGATAGTATCATGGATCCGATCCAACTCGCAATACATTGTCTGTCAACTTAAGTAGGTGGAGGTCCTTGAGGTGCCAGTTGCCCTGAGATTACCTCAGCTAGGACTGGTACGTATTATTTAGGTGGACGGGTCACTAAACCTAATATAGTAATACCTGTGCCAGCCTGCCCGGTGTGGGTGTGGGCGGTCGGGAACGTCCACGGTCCCGTCACGGGTTCTCAAGTCCATCCTGGCTGACACCTTCCAACCAACATACACATCAAATCGAGTTTGGCTTTTCTCTTCGTACCGGAAAGACCACAATTTACATCTGTTTTTACTGCAGTTTCTTTCATTTCAAGAGTATCTTCCCGGATAGCAGCCAAGATGAACCCTGAGTGGTGAGTTCCTACAAGTAATCTGCCTGCAATTTGGTGATGGACTCCCGCTGTTGCTTTGTCGCAGCGATATCGAACCTCTTTCTCACATATGACACTTTCTCTGCAATCTTGGCTTTATGATCTGTGTTCGGCTCGCTGATATTGTCGGAAACTGTTAGAGTACCCAGGACCTATCACACGCGATTTCCCCGCAAGATCAAGTTTCTCTCCACAATCCCATGGCGCCATTCTGACCACAGGACTAGGTACGACTACCTCTTCAAACTCCTCCTCATTGGAGACTCCGGTGTCGGAAAGTCTTGTTTACTTCTTCGATTTGCGGACGATACCTACACCGAAAGCTACATCTCCACCATCGGAGTTGACTTCGTACGTACTCCTGCCAAGTGTACTACAAGTTCGGGGTTGATCTCAGATGTCCATACTGAGCAACTCAGCCCAGTGGTACTTTACTGACAGATCCGCTATAGAAAATTCGCACCATTGAGCTTGACGGCAAGACCGTGAAGCTTCAGATTGTAAGAGGGATCGATGGGGTCTTTGACGTTTCTCAAATCCAGCTAACAGAATCCTTAGTGGGACACTGCAGGCCAAGAGCGCTTCCGAACCATCACATCGTCCTACTACCGAGGCGCTCACGGCATCTGTGTCGTATACGATGTCACCGATATGGATTCTTTCAACAACGTGAAGCAGTGGCTCCAGGAAATTGATCGTTATGCGACCGAAGGCGTCAACAAGCTTCTTGTGGGCAACAAAAGCGATATGGAGGACAAGAAGGTCGTTGAATACACTGTAGCAAAGGTTCGTGCTTTCTGCTCTGATTTGCTCCGTCTTGTTTCGCCCCAGCCTTTCCTAAGTAACCAATCTAACCTCTTCATTTCCGTATCAGGAATTTGCTGATAGCCTCGGAATCCCCTTTTTGGAAACATCTGCCAAGAATGCATCTAATGTCGAACAAGCTTTCTTGACGATGGCCAGGCAAATCAAGGAGCGCATGGGCACGGCCACCGTGAACAACAAGCCGACTGTCCAGGTTGGCCAGGGACAGGGTGTTCAGTCTGGATCCGCTGGCGGTTGCTGCTAGATGAATCATGTCCTCAGCTCAGTGTTGCTGAACACCTCTTTTGGCGCAGGGTGCAGAATAATCAAAGGGGCTTTTAACTCACTCTGCGAAGCTTGACGATTTGATCGATTTTCAAGCATGGTACGTACGAAATGATGCCGATAGATGTTCTGGAAAGGAGTATGGAACTATTTTAATCCTCCGCCATACTTCAACCTGTCGGCCTCCTCCACTTTGTCTTAATACAGGATCACTTTATGGACTACCTGCTATCCCGATTCCCTGCTGTTTCTTGTCCAACTTCCCCCTGTTCTTGCTTTTTGCCTGGGCTCTGTTTCTGCGACTCTATCACGGCATATTTACATTTATTTCTTTCAACGTTTCTTAGGTTGGATTCCTTGCGTGTCCTGTCAGGCTCAAATAATGGTGATTGCGTGAATGACTGGAGGACTTGGTGCTGTAATACATTAGAGGCTGTACGTCTACGGCGGCCGGTAACTCATATTAATCTGAGAATTTTGCTGAAGTTGTTGGAAGAGTGGCTATTCTTTTGATGAACCACTTCCTCGCAATCTACGAGTATATCTGTTCAGTGCCAATAGACAGAAGGCAAGGTAGGTATATGATCATAAGGAGCTAGCCCGGGAAGAAGCTCATACCTTCCGGTTGAGTAACGTGATTGCTTCTCCAGCTAAGGAAATACCTACAGCCTGATCATATGACTGCAAAATCCACATGACTACAAACATCACATGCGGCATTGCAGTTAGTTTTATGCTCACCCGATAATAATAATAAACAAGGGACTTCGGACCAAGTCTATCGGTTACAGCAGTAAAGTTTCAGTTAGGTACTTTATTATGGAGATTGTTATTAGGCATCTTTCCCTCGACCTCGGCCAGAGTAGATAACTGCCTCAAAAACAGGAACAGCGGACAATCCCAATCAGGGCGAGCATCCATTCAGATTACTCTGTATCAAGAAGAAGAAGAGTATTATTAAAATCCAGAAACACCGCAAAATAAAAATAAAAATAAAGGCGCTCAGTCTTTCAACCTGGTGGAAGATAAGCAGATAAGGAGTTCTTTGAGTGAAGGATCCCAGAATCAGCCGAGGCATAGGCTTCGGTAAACGTCATGAAACGGACCATCATTCCCCCATTAATGAGCCCGACCCAAGCATCTGCCGTCTAATGAACAACCCCCTTCAATTTTGTTCCGATTGTAATTCGTATATCAGTTCCTTTCGTGTCACCTGTTGAATTATTTCCCTTATTCCCCTTTCTTTTCTTGGTCGCATACCTCGAATACAACACCCTCTCGGACGAGTTTCAAAAGATATACCCCGGATTCTCTGATTTCGCCATGTCCTTATCAAAAGTTGAAGATCCCAAGAAAGTGGCAGCTGCAGCTGCAGCCCAGCAAAGTGACAACATTGCGCATGCTTTGGCCGGTGCCGGGGGTGGCATACTCTCAATGATTCTGACGTGCGTGCATGATGCAATCCCAATGTTCCTGGATACGATCTCACCTTGATGCTTGAAGGTACCCTCTTATCACGCTCTCGACCCGCGCGCAAGTTGAGTCCAAGCGTGCTCAATCGTCGACCATAGATGCCATCCGCCGTATCGTGCAGAGAGAAGGAATTATTGGACTCTATTCAGGCCTCGAGTCAGCACTATTCGGCATCAGCGTTACGAATTTTGTATATTATTATTGGTACGAATGGACTCGGTCTGCCTTCGAACGGGCTGCCGAGAAAGCTGGTCGCTCGAAGAAGCTATCAACGTCTGAATCTATGATTGCAGGGGCAATTGCAGGAAGTGCAACCGTCCTGCTCACGAACCCTATTTGGGTAGTCAACACCAGAATGACCGCACGCAAGTCTAGTTCCGATGAGCAGTCTCTACCTGGCGCTCCCAAAAAACAAAGACCATCTACTTTTGGTACACTCATGGAGCTGCTGCAGAAGGAGGGCCCGGCGGCCCTCTTTGCTGGCGTCTTACCTGCGCTCATCCTAGTGATTAACCCTATTCTTCAGTACACCATCTTCGAGCAACTGAAGAATATTGTGGAGCGGCGCCGTCGGATGACGCCCAAAGATGCCTTCTACCTCGGTGCGCTGGGCAAAATTCTGGCCACTTCGATCACGTACCCTTACATCACCGTCAAGAGCCGGATGCATGTCGCTAGCAAGGAGGGGCCCAAGGAGAGCTTGAACGGAAGCTTGACGAGAATTATCAAGGAAGAGGGTTACACGGGGCTGTACAAAGGTAAGTTTATTGATACCGTAATGTATGGACAGCCGTGGGCTTATATTATGATACAGGGATTGTGCCGAAGGTTACCCAGAGCGCGATCACTGCAGCATTCCTGTTTGCATTTAAAGATGTCTTATATGACCTGACAGTGTCTATCAGGAGACGGGGCCACCTTCACAAATAATAAGCAGGATTGGTGGTGTACCTAAAATTGAAGTTAACTAGCTAGAAATGAGCTCAACCTGCTGAGCAGCCATCTGAGGCTCAACTGTAAGCTCCGAAGGCGGTAGGTTCCTGCACCTTATTTTGTTAAGTTAAAAAGGGACACAGGCATGGTGCATACTTTCTGAGCATTATTTCTCTGGGACGGTGTCATTCAACACGCCCTGGAGGAAGGTGCTGGTTATATTTGCTGTATGGTCACGTGTCCTATAAGTTTTCATGTATATAGTCTTCTGCTACCTGTAGATAATACTGTGTCCGGCCCTGAATAATAAAATACACTCATCTTATTGTCTTCTTCTATCCCAATTTTTTTTTGTTGAACTGTTCATGAATCATCTGCTCTCTTTCCTGGCCAGAGCTATTACTGCTTAATCAGCAGACCGTACCGCCTACTATATGTAGTCATAGTGCTTGGGTCCTGTCGCGTTCACGCGTTGCTATTCTGCCTTGGTCTCTTCTTGACTCTTGAGTACGCAGCAACAACTGCAGTCTGCCTTTTCTTGCTTGGAGACCTTTAAAATGGCGTCCACTTACTTTTCTTAAGGTTTAATTTCCTTTTCTGAAACACTGTGGGACATTTTGCCCTTCCTGAGGCTATTATTATAAGGGTAATCCAGACCCAAGAGTGACACATCTATTGATTGAAGTATTACCTCTGTTTCATGTAAGCTACTCTGATGTTATTATTCTTCTATTGACTGGTGGTCTAACTATAGGTCATTCCCTTATCAGGCTCTCTGTCTGGTATCCCATGTCTTCAGTTCTACAGGATTCTTAAGGTATCCTGTTACTGCCAATCCTATCAACACAGTGATCTATAGAACTGGGGTTGGTGACGATGAGCCTAGACATTAAATAAATGTGAAGTATTCCCTGGTGTGCCACTTCACCAAAGTCTGCTTGAACTGAAGGACAGAGTTCCAGAATCGCTATAAGCCTGCCTTGTTTCCACTCAGGCCTCTCCTTCTGTAAGGAACAGTCTACCGCCTGGATCACTCAAACCAGTTTCCTTGAAAAAAATGGTTACTTTGATCTGAGGATCCTGCGTATAACTGAGGACTAGGTGAGTAGTAACTTGAAAGACAGCATGGACCGATGACTGATGCGCTCCTCAGGAGGCAACGCGGATAAAGCTAGCTGACATGGACATGGGAAACGATCAGCTTACAGCACGATATTCCACCCCCGCTTCCCTCCTAGGATCTGAGGATCCTTCTATGATCAGGGAGTCGGAAGATTTGCTCTCACGGTTTATGCGATGTTCCTCCAATGACTCGCAGAACACTCAAGATGCTTCACCACAAAACCATGACCACATTCCGCAGGAATCATCCTCCGACTCAGTGGTCGTGTCATCACCAAAACCGCGGATAAGAATACCCAGGGGCAATGTGCAACTTCGGCCACATAACAGTCCACGAGTTTCGTCTGGAGCCAGGGTTGCACCCGTGATCGACTACGCTAGCAGTGAGCAGTTTTTTGCATTACCATCTCGAGGGGAGAAGCAAACAACTCACTCTCGGAGGGAAAACTCACGTTCTCCTTCGTCTTCAAGTGACGTCCCGAAGCCTCCAGTAATACGGCGCTCTGTTCGCTCAAGAGCAGGACCAACAAACTATTATAAAAAAGTTCATATCAACAGTGAAAGTCGGGAGGTAGCGCCACCTGCACTCAGAGAGCCAATTCCGAGGGCCTTCCTGCAACGACACCGTAGTGCCGCTTGTTCTGCATCTCCGACACATTTCCCCCCACGTCCAATAGATCAGGCCATCAAACGGCGGAATGCTTCGCTTAGCAGTTTCATACAGCAACGAGAACTAGGGTATTGTCCGAGGAAGCTGCAGTTCCATTCAACATCCAGTCTTAGACCGTACAAGTCCTGGAAAGGAGCGTCCAACGATGTCATCACGCTTGCCTGGTCACCTGACGGGACTAGGTTCGCAGCAGGCGCTACTGCGCAATGCGATGAGCACATGAGAGCATATAATAGGAAAAACAACCTCTTGTTTGGTGACCTCGTCAGTAATGAATTACATGAGCTGTCAGAACACTGTCGTCCGTTTCTCAATAGTAACGGTTCTACTAGCACTATGGGCGATCCTCGTCTCTTTATGAGCGTTACTGCTGTTCAATGGTTCGGAGACACCCTGTACACTGCGAGCTACGATCACACTGTCAAGCTCTGGGATACCTCGAGAAAAAGGCCTTCATGCTACAACACTCTGGAACATGACTCAAAGGTTATTGTCATGGCACGCTCTAACTTTGCTGAAAACCTTCTGGCAACTGGGTCGCGCACAATTCGGTACTGGAACACGAATTCAGAGAAAGAGTATAAGGATCTTGAGACAACACTGGCAGGATCACGAAAAGGCATCGAGTTGGTGCCTACGTCGATTGCATGGGGAGCTACCCAGGCAACCAAAGATTTTCTGCTCGCGGGACTGTCTGAGAAGGAGGATGGTGGTGTAGCTCAACATGGTCTTCTCGCGGCCTACCGTTTTCGGGAAGATTCAGCTGTACCTGTACGTGAATATTTCTCGCCAAATTCACAGAATGTCTTTGACATCAAATGGCACCCTGTGTTGTCAATGTTTGCAACTGCCTGCACTGCTGGTCAGCAAGTTTCGCGGGGTACCCGGTCTGTTGTTAACCTTTATGAGCCACTGAGGCTTAAATCGCGTGTCATGGAGCTAGAGTGTCCAGCTCTGGATATGAACGAAGCGGTATTCTGCCCCTGGGATACAAATTATGTCTCTGCTAGCTGCACAGATGGAATCACTTATGTTTGGGATTTGCGGAAATCTGGTGAAATTCTCCATCACCTCAAACATGGGGACCCGCTGAATCAGCTAGATGAGACCATTCCTCGGGAGCAGGCAGATACTGGTGTGAACCTGCACTTGTGGGGCAGTACCTATGATCAACTATACACAGGCGCTTCCGATGGTGCGCTGAAAAGGTGGAATATTCTTCGATCCCCTGACGATGCCCTTGTCGAGGAGGTGGCTACTTTCCAGGAAGGGATTATGTGCGGCGCCTTTTCACCTGATAAAACCAACTTGCTGGTGGGGGATGTGTCTGGGGGAGTGCAACTTCTTTCCAACAGCCCCTTCTCTCCGGAGGATACTTGCCAATTCAAGTTTCAACCCTCCAAGATTGAGCAAGACTTTAGCTCAGATTCTGGAGTCCAGGCGGCACGGGATCTGGTGTCGACAAGGCAGATAGAACGGCACCCTGTGTTTGGACCAGGCCAAGGTCCCAATTACAAGGGACCGTTTGCCGCATGGGCACGTCCGGACGGAACCCCCCCAGAACTGCTTGCAGCCACAGGACTCGCGGAGAATCTTCAGATACGCCAACTAGCTGGTCTACCTCCTAAATATCGAAAGGGGTTGAGTCCAATGTTGCAGAAAGAAATTCAGGCTCATATATCTCTTGCAAAGACTCGGAATCAGAGGAGTGGTGATAACAAGAGGCGAAACGGAGGACATAGTGTCTTCAAAACTGAAATGCATGATGAGAGCCACTTTGTTGCTTCTTTCTCTGAGGATGACGAAGTTCCGCATAAACGCAAGCAGCATGTGTCTGACTCCCACGTCATTAACAAGGATGTTGTACCTGTGGTCATAGATCTCACACTTGATGATTCAGATACGGAAAGCCCTGTAAGCTCTGTGATCCTGCGCGGAAAGAAGTTTGAAGCACTAGAACCAGACGATTTGGAAGATGACTTTTGGTGGCCAGATAGCAGCAAGATAGATCCCAACTGGCCTGAGGATTGAGCCAGGAAATGAGCAACTGTCTGGAGGTGGTTTGATATGTGATGATTACATTAGCAAAATTATTGTAAAGAATATTATACTATAGCCTTATAGGCTGCATTAATGTTTACTGTATAATAATAACTAAAAGGCCCTAATGATACTAATCTAGATTAATAGCTGCACAGCCCTCAACTTAACCTCTTCTGAGCAATGTATTTTGGTAAAACATGCTAGAATATCCGATTAGTATCTGATATCTGGGAATCATGATGGCAGAGCAACCATGCAAATAACAATTCAGAGGAAAGATGTAAAGTAAGCTAATTATAACCTGAAACTTAGGTAGCCAGCATGTGTTTGATAAAGTGGAGTTATCCACTTCCTTTTGTAGAGTGAATAAGTTTTCCTGCAGGCACAGACCCAGCATTTCTACAGGATCAGTACTCAGTATCAGTATAATGTTTGTCCAAGTTCTGCTCTAAGGGTAACTTTTCTTGAATTTTACCATTCCTGTGTATATATATTAGTCTGTCCACAGCTTACTAGAAATATTAGAGAACTGGTATTATATTTAGGACTATAAGGCTGTATGAATATATATTATATGTGCGTTCTTTTAGACTTTAGGCCTAAAGCTAACTATGATATACCAGCTTATATTCCAATCTATTGCAGTTAAATTTAGCAGCATATACAGAAACACTTCACTGAGACAGCAACCCCCTTGCAAGTTACAAACCATTAACAAGTGCAATATAGCCGCTGGCCCGGCATCTGCTCGGAGCCCAGAGCTAAATGATGTAGGGCTTACTGTACATAGCCACATATTGTTTTCGGGCCATGTGGCGGACTGTCCCTTACCAGCCTGCCGCAGTACGTCATAGCTGCGCCTCCTTACCCCCCCCCAAAACCGGGGCAGGCTTCATCAATCGATGCTTTCTTTGTCTATAATGATTCCTACTACTGCACCAACAGGCACTGATATCAAGATGTCCTTTGCTGGTCCCCCAGTTCCGGAAGGCTGGGCTACGCAATGGGATGCAAATTACCAGCAATGGTAGGGCGTGTCACACCCCCTCCCCCCTCTATTCATACCTCGTACGCTAACCGCCTGCTGCAGGTTCTTCATAAACCTAAGTACGGGTATATCCCAGTGGGAACCACCAGCAGCGACACAGTCAACCTCACCCCCAGCTTCAGCACCACCATCTGAGCACTCTCATCCACGACGAAACCACCCCGACCAGCCGCCCTCGTACGAGGAATCCGGTCCCGCCACCCCTGCCGAGACCTCCGAGAAGAAAGCCCAAGTCTTGGGGTCGAACAACCCTTACAACACCAACCCCGGGCGGCCCGGATCATTTGGACCAAGCGATACCAGGGCCAGCGCGGACGCAACAGAAGGCGATGCGGAGCTAGCGGCCAGACTACAGGCGGAGGAAGACGCAAGGTTTGCCAATCAGGGGTCGCCGGGCGCTGCGGCAAACTACTATAGCAACCCTGACCCTCATGCGCCGCAGTCGCCTGCGCCGTCCACGGGAGATGTAGACAAGGGAAAGGGGAGGAAGAAGGGCTTCTTCAGCAAGCTCAAGGAAAAGGCTTCGGCTGCCGCCTCGGCCTCGAGCCATGGCCACGGGTACTCTAGTCGTCCTGTCTATATGCCGCCGCGGCCGCACCATGGATCGCCGCATGTCGCGTACTTCCAGCAAGGGCCCGGATATGGCCCCCCTGGCGGTTATTATCCGCCCCAGCAAGGTTTCGGACCTGGGTTTGGGCCTCGACCGGTGTATGGGTACCCTCAGCGAAGGCATGGAGGTGGTGGGATGGGAATGGCTGGTGCCGCTGCGCTGGGTGTCGGTGGAGGGTTAATGGGCGGGGCATTGATGGCGAACGCTTTAGATGATGGTGACGACGGGGGAGACTTTGACGGGGGCTTTGATGGAGACTTCGGAGACTTCTGATGTGTTTCATCAGATCAAATCTTGGGAGCTGTCTGCACAAACTCTTATGTTTGCTGGCGTTATTGGTTTTATCATGAGTGAATATATATTGTGATTAATGCCCCTACTGACATTTTTGAAGTAAGTAAACCGCTTATGCCATGCTTATTCTTACAGCATATTCATCTTACAGTCCGCGTCATGTCCCGATCCAATCCACCAGGAAGTAGACTTGGGATACCAGATGGCTCACCTCCTCCTTGCGCGCGCATTTTCCCGCCCGGAGGCCACACTCGCACCACCAGCACCAGCACCAGCACCAGGCTGCTGGACCCTGGGCGCCGCGCCAGCCATCCATCCCGCGAGGTCGAAATTGGGCCCGCCACCTGCCATTGCAGTCTGCGCACCAGAGATTGGTGACGCGCGCGACTGTTTCTCGAACTCGGCGCGCATTTCGGGGTCCACTGTAGATTTCCAATATTAGTATCGTATAATCATCAGGTGCGAAGAGGTAGAGAAAAGCAAAAGAGAGAGAGAGAAGCAACGAGAGGCCGAAAACGTACTGTTCTCCATCAGTTTCGGCATTCCAAAAGTGAACCCCAGGGCCACGAGAGCGAGCAAAATCATCGGGTTCTTGAAGAGGGACAGAGGAGAAACTGATTCAGAATCTCATGTTAGCATGCCACGTCCAAAAAAATGTCATGTTCCTCAATGAGCACCGGGCCAAGATAAAAACAATAGTATAAAGGGAGGTATGGAAAGCATACACGTCTGTCGAATCTCGTAGAACCCCTTCCTGCCCACAACCCTCAAATCAACCGTAACCTCTTCCGTTGTTTTCTCGTCCTTATTCACAGCCTTGTACTTCTCGACGCCACGATTCCCCCATTCGTTTCCGCGAAACGTCTCCCAAACGCCAACCACATCACCCTTTTCATCAACATCCACCCTTAATGGCGCAAAGACGTACTCCGAGGACCGGATGTCGAGAAGGTACGAACCCGAGACGTCGTCTGTTTGCGGGAGTTTGTAGTCGTGAATGGTGAGGCCGGAGAATACAAATGTCCCAGAGCTCGTGAGTGGTGCCTTTAGGGGGCTGACAAGGGATCCAGACGTCAAGATTGCGGAAGTGTCCGCGGGTAGGGCATGAGGGTTCGGGAGGTGGGTGGAGGGCGGGATTGTGAGGGTGAGTTTTGAGGAGAGGGCAGTCTGGGCGAAAAGTGAGAGGGAAAGGAGAGAAAATGGATCGAGGAAGCGCATCTTGGAGAATTCGAAGTTGGACTGAAGGGGTTGCGAGATTGGTTGGTGATGAAGTCGAGGGTTGATCATGGGATGGAAAGTTTGAGAGCTAGATATGGACGTATCTAGTTGGCGCCAAGTGGTTAGCCAGCTAGCGAATCACATGCCTGCAATGAGCAGCTGCGGACACCCGACCTGAATATTGTCACTGAGCTTTAATTGGCATGATACGATATATGGATGCAATATTTATTGTACAATTGACACTAATAACGTATACAGAGGAAGAGATCGTCGTCTGGTAAACTCGCTATGTACAGGAAGGCTTTGTGCCAGACTACAGCTTAGCTCTAGGAGCGGATTGCTCAGCGTTGGCATCCTCATAGAGCTGGTCCAAAAGCTGGCGGTACTGTTTCACAACAGGAGGACGCTTGAGTTTGAGACTGGACAACATTAGCACTAGCCATGGTCAGTAGCAGATGAAGACTTACGTTGGGGTCAAGAGGTTGTTCTCCACCGAGAACGGCTCAACCATGAGTGCGCAGTTCTTTACCCTTTCGTAACCTGCAAGCTTGTGCTTCTTCGCGACACGCTCGAGATCCCTCAGCACCGCTTTTCTGATCTTGTTATCATCAAGTACGGCCTTGATACCCTCAATGTCGGTGGGCTCGATGGTCTGACCCAAAACCTTGCTGGCGAACGGAGCGAACATTTCCGGCTGCACACCAAAGATACCAACCAGGAAGGTTTGCATGCTGTCGCCATGGACGTAGGCCTGCGCGAAATAGCCGATCTCTGACATGATAACACCTTCCAGTCGTTCAGGTGAGATGTACTCTCCCTGTGCCAACTTGAGAACGTTCTTACGGCGGTCGATGATGATGATGCGGCCCATCTCGTCGATCTTGGCAACGTCACCCGTCCGGAACCAGCCATCCTCGGTCATCGCCTTGGATGTCTCTTCGGGGTTCTTCAAGTACTCCCTGAAAACGTTCGGACCACGTAAAAGAAGTTCACCGCGAGGGTGAGGCTTGTCGTCAACCGAGTATTCCATGTCTGGTAGAGACTGCAAGCACGCCTCCGTACAGACAGCAATACGTCCACAGTTGCCAGAAGTCAGGTCCTTCGAAGACTGCGCGCATCCCATAGCATAAGTTTCGGTCAAGCCATAACCCTGTGAGAAATCGGCGCCAATGGCAACTCGCAAGAAGTTATGAAGGGAAGGATCCAGAGGCGCAGATCCGGATACCATGGTCTTTACTCGCTCGAGACCGATGGCGGAGGCTACTTTCTTAGCCCAAATCCGGTCATACAATGCGTGCTTCACAGTAGCCTTGCTCGGGTCCGGGTTATTTAAGTTTGCAGTCTTGGCCGAAACGATGTGCCTGGACAGAGCTCCGCGGAAACCAGGCGCCTCGAGGGTTGCCGCGCGGATAGCACTTCCAAAACGACTGTAGAGACGCGGGACCGAGACGAACCCGGTGGGTTTAAGCAATTTGAGATCGTCAACCAACTCCAGAATATTGCCATGGAAGAAACCGATGCGAGCACCGGCCCAGAAAGCCGCATGTTCAGTAAGGCGCTCGTAGATATGAGCCAGGGGCAGATATGAGGCCAAAGTATCACCCCGAGCCTGGGGGATGGTCACCAGCGCGGAGGAGGTCGCTGCCACTGCGTTCTCATGGGTCAAGACCACACCCTTGGGCGCGCCGGTGGTGCCAGAGGTGTAGTTGATAGTGACAATATCCGACGCTTTCGGGGGGTTGTACGGGAGGTTCGCAGCAGCACCCAGGGCTTCAACTTGGTCCATGCTGTAGATTTTAAGGTCATGTCCGGCAGCCATATTTTCCAGGATTGCGCGCTTGGAATAACCAGCCTGTTCACCAGCATCTAGCGGATCCAAGCACACAACGATCTTCAGATTGGGTAGCACCGGCTTCAACTTGATCAGTGTGGGGATATGGGGCAACGAAGCAGCGACACAGCTCAACTCGGCGTGGTTGATGATGTACTCCGTTGCGTCAGCCGCAAGGACGTCGTAGATCGAGACCGAGTACAGGCTTTGGGACATGCATGCCAGATCTAGAACTTAGCCTCGTGCAATTCCAACAGACCCGAGAGAGGATTACCTGTAATCTGCCATTCCGGCCGGTTCTGACACCAGAGACCGACACCGTACTGCCCAGGACGAGCACAGTTATGCTTGTTGTGTAGTTCCACCAAGCCGGCACCGAGATTCGCTCGCCGCTTTTGAACCGTCCCGTAATCCATCCACTGGTACTGACCATAGGTCTTCGTCTCCGGGTCGTAGGGACGCCATCCGAGACAATGCGCGTTCGGCTGTCGGTTCGCGGTGGACTCAAAAATGTCATGGGCAGTAGTGACCTGGACACGTTAACCACATCCTTCTAAAACAAAGCGCAATGTGTATACATTCGGGTCTAACGTCTTGACCAGCTCTTTCTGTGTGTTCCAAGTACGGTAGACCGGACTCCGTCCCTCCTTCTGGGTGCCGGGGATAGGGACGGAGTAAGGAGTGCCCTTAGGGGGCTCCTGGTTGAGCTCCGCAGCGCGGGTGAAGTGAACGGGCTCCTGGGAAAAGAACATGTCTGAGGACAGGGTATGGGATATTCGGAAAGAATGAATCTGACTGGAGGTGCCGGCCTGGACACTCGGTATGCCGGAAAGGAAGGGGATAGAAAGGAAAGAGAAATACACTAGGTATCTACAAGTCCGGGGGGCAGCAGCGGAGTCCAACTATCAAGGAGAAAGGAGAGGAACGGGGAGAAGAAAAGAAGGCAGACGGCATTATTACATTAATGCAAGTTTGGAGGACGGCTTCCAACTTCCCAAGTCCAGGCAAACGGCCGGGGGGCGTCAGACCCACACTTGACCACCTGAGAGAATGATAAGCCTCGGCATCTCAGACGAGGTTTGTGACCGAGGCCGACAAGTCGCACAGCCCCCTGATCTGAGCTGCGCAACACGACAAAAAAAGAAGAAAAAGGATCATGTTCTTGAGTTCATCTTGTGACTCCCGACTCACATGTCTCCTCATCACGCATATACTAAGTCTGCTTGACACTGGCAGAACTGACTTGGCCAAGCATCGTTAACGGGACAACTCAAGATATCTACGCCTCTCAGCATGTGAAGTCTTGAGCCATGGTCGCCACCGACCACCCAAATGCGCAATAATGCTGGAGAGGTCTATCGGCCTTGGCTAGCTGAATCTCTGTTTCCAATCATTACGTCCACGTTTCAGTAGATAATATAGTCGTAGTGGTAGTGTACAAGTAAGTCTGTTCAGATTCCCCAACTCCACGCAATGCCAGCAAATATGTAAGCGCACAATGTACAGCGAAGATGGCCGAGAAGCACGGTTGACATCAGACGAGCCGACACTAAACCTGCTTCATGCCAATGAGTATAAACAATCAGGAAGACGACTTGGGCCCATATAGACGACAAGCGGTCTAGGCAAGGATCGACTTGAAAGCCCGCTTATACCACTTCTCTTCCGAAATGGTTGTCTCCCAGTATTCATTCTCCAAAGCGACACGACCGGTATCGATGTCTGCATCGATAGGGCGAACGAAGGCGGGTCGGAAGACAATCTTATGGCCAAGATAAAGCACCACGAAAAGAATCAGGCTGATATAGGCGACAAAGAAGTCGGTCACGTTGAACGTCGGAATCCATGCAGTGAATCCCTGGGTGATTATGATAAGAACATTGAAGAACAGCCCGTACCAGGAGTACCAGGGCTGCCAGAAAGCCTTGTACGGAAGAAGGTCGCGAGAAATGTTACGGGCTTTCAGAGCACGCATGAAAGCCAGATGGCATCCCAAGATGGACGCCCATGAGATCAAACCGGCCACACTGGAAATGTTCAAAAACCAGTTGAACACAGTGCTGCCGGAGTTACTGACGTTCAAAAAGCCGAGCAGGCCGAACGCGGATGTAAACGCAACGCTGAAATAAGGTACACCTTGCTTCGAGGTCTTTTTGAACCAACGCGGGGCGAACCCTTCCTGAGAGAGACCGATCAAGATACGACTGGCGCTGTATACGTTCGAATTGGCAGCGGAAAGGACCACGGTCAGCAAGACGGCGTTGAGGAGGTCCGGTAGGACGGAGACACCTGCGCGTCTGGCGGCGATGACGAACGGAGAAGAGTTGCCGTCACTACCATCCCGAAGCAGTCGCTCGTCGTCCGACGGAATCAGAATTCCAATGAAGAAAATGGTCAAAACGAAAAAGATCAGGATACGGTAGAAGGTCTTGCGGATGGCCGAAGGGACTGTCTTGCGAGGGTTCTCGGTTTCACCAGCAGCGATACCGACAAGTTCAGTTCCCTGGTATGAGAACGCAGCCTGAATAAGGACCGCCCAGAAGCCGACGAACTTGGCTGTCGAATCGGGCGAAACACCCGTGTAGGCAACAAATGGTCCCGGGTCAACCCAGTAACGGAATCCAAGATAGCCTTCTCTCCCCGCTCCAGCATTGATACAGATTCCGAAAATCATAAAGCCGATCACCGTGAGCACCTTGATGCTGGAAAACCAAAACTCCAACTCTCCGAAGACGCTGACGGGTAGAAGGTTCAATGCCGTGATGACCACCCAAAACACGCCAATGAAGATGGCGATATGGAGGTCCTGGTTCCAAAACTGTATGATTAATCCCGTCGCTGTAAGTTCTAGAGCAAAGGTGATGGCCCAGGAGAACCAGTAGATCCAGCCCATGGCGAAACCCAGACTGGGGTCGATCATTCGGGTAGCGTAGGAAGTAAATGCTCCGGGAATTGGGATGTAGGTCGCGATCTCCCCCAACGCCGTCATGACGGCATAGACAATCGAACCGATAAACATATAGGCGATCAATGCACCCACGGGGCCCGCGGTTGCAATAGCAGAACCGCTACTGATGAAAAGACCGGTACCAATGGTGCCACCTGGGCGAGATTAGCGGACGAACCTCTGTGAACAGTATATAAATGCGTGGGCTATACCGATGGCAATCATCTGCAAGTGCCTGCTCTTGAGCTTCCGCTTGAGGTCCGGCAGCGGGTTTGACTCGCGACCGGCTCCATACTTCTCGCAGTCCATCTCGTCCAAGCCCGGGGAGGGATGCGTAGTCGCGACCTGGACAGCCTCGTTGCTCACCTTCTTGTCTCCCTGGGCCACGGCCGGATCAGCATTGGGATCGTGGGCGAAGGCCATGACTGGACTTAGACAGTCTGAATGGCCGGAGAGCTTCGGACGAGGAATGTGCTGCAAGCTCGCAGACGGTAGTATCTAAGAATAATAGAGGTAAAAGAAAGGAAAAAGAGACTGACGCTCGAGAAGAAAATGTCAGGGTCGACTCCACCCAGCCCAGACTCTCTGATTCGGGTTAGAGATTATTCTTCAATCGAAGCGATCTGAGAAGGCGAGACTGAGAACCTGGAAGACCCAGCGGAACCCCCAGGGACTGCCACACTTTTTTAAGGTGGGTTTAACACTGTAACATTTTCGAGCCACCTTTATCTCTGCGCTCTTGCGCAGTAGTAGACTACTGGTGAGTCAAGAGATAACAAAAAATGACAAATGACGGCGGAAGACATAATAGTATTGTAGTAGTAGTTATGTAAAAGAAAAAAGCAGGGCAGATGAGTGGATGGATCATGGATGCAACCTCGATCGCTGAAAGCGAGCCTACACCTAACGTAGGGTTTGCGGCGGCCATCTTCCTCAGGTCGCCAGAAAAACTCTTACTAGGAGCACTCCGTCCGCCACTCTTTATATCTCTAGAACATCCAATCATTATGGTTGGCACTTCCATCACAGTCCAGGCGATCTCTGTTGACTGAGTTGACAACTTGACAGCCCGTCGTCGTCCATGCGAAGTGGGCCGGAAAAACTTTTCTCTCTCGTAACGGAAGCGCCACCTGCAACAATAAGGTAATGATGGATGATGGGATGGGTCCCAGAAAGGCAATCCTCGCCGAACTCAGCTCCAGCTGGATCATCTCCTTGGGAGAAGCCTGAAGGGTGGCGGACTTTCAGAAGAAAAGTAAAGTTCAGCCGTCCATGGTGTCTTTCAAACGATATACGTAGTACCCATATCTCGAGTTATAGATAAGCAAATCATTCTCATTTAGCCTATTTGCATAGGTAGCAGCCCAGCGGGAGCTAAGCAATCCCCCTGAGGTTTTACCTAACCAAGGAATCTACAAGTTACAAGGGCATCCATCAGATAGTAATAGTAGCTGCTTCGTGTTACCTAGTATTTATGCCCGACTCGAGCATGTTCTCTGTACCAAACATGGGGTTTACTGGGGTTTACTGGGAGTTAAAAGTTAAAAGATGACCTTTGTTTTAAAGTCCTAACCTCTGGCTCCTGCAGTAGTGGCCTCGGCCGGCCGTTGTAGAGCTTTTCCGAGAGCGGAAATAATAATCCAGACGGGCCGGGGCAGGCGTTATTCTACTCCGAGTCTCCGACTTTCCATAGCTTAGCAGTGGTTAGCACAAATTCTAATTCTAACTTCTACATGGTAAAATTAGTCTATAAAATAATATCGCCAACCGAACGGAACTCATCATTCCAGTTTGAGCTCCAGTTAAGCCAAGCTTTTCGACGCAAGTGTTCTTCAGTCAATCTCGGCCTTGCTAGGATAATAATATTTTTTTCTTTTTTTTCCAGTCAAGCCCCAAATCGTGATACTGACCAACCGGGGATATTATAAGCTCAGTGGTGAGGTATGTTGATTTACGTTGGAAGCGAGCAACCAAAGCTTGATTAGCATGTAATTCATCAGGTCAAACAAATCATAAGTCCAAAATCATGCAGCACACTGAGAGTTAAGCCAAGAAAGACATGAACTGGGTATCCACGAACTCAATAAGAACTAAGACCTATTAGACTAGGTATTGACATGCGAAACACAAAAGGACAAACAGGTGAATTATGGATTCCCCGCACGGGATGGATATTTCAATTTGCATGCAAACCTTAAAGGTGCCTAAGCTGGCCTAATGACGTCATAGTATGGATTGATGTTGGAAATCAACCTTAAACCTCTCGTGCCCGATTTTAAGGCACAGAAGCAGCAGGAGGTCGAGGACTGGGCTCCGGATCCTTTCGCAGAGCAGCAATCGTGTTCAGCACAGTTGTAACAAGGAACAGAACCCTTAACAATGACCATGTTAGTGACAATATAGACGCTCTCTGCTCTTTCTAGTGGCCTGCCTACCAGTTGAAAGCACCAAACGCCGCTGCAGCCTGCAGCCCCTGGCAGAAGCTGTGGTCCGAGCAGCTGAAACCGAACATACCACTACCATCGTCTAGGTCGCCCAGGTCCACAGCAAGTGCGATGAAACCGGCAAACCAGAAGATCATCGTAACTCCATCCACTGCGGGAAGCGCATAGCGGTGGGCAAGCATAGGGATGAAGATCGGCGTGAGTAGGAAATAGGGCACGACGATGAAAAATGACCAAACTCCATTAAACAGCATGAAATTGACACTATCGGGCGGGGAACCGACACTACCCGGCAGGGACCTGTCCAATTTATTGATGGCTTCCGGGATATTAGTTCAGCTTGGCACATCAATGGGAAGGAATGTATACGAACCATGTCCGGTGAGACCCAGGACAATGATGGCGAAAAGAGCTTGAACACCGCGAAGGATATAGAATAAAGGAAAGTTAAATTTTGCCATCGCGCTCTAGCTTTGATGTGATCGAATGATGGGTGATGATGAGCAGTATCGCGGAATTGGTGAGGGTAAGGTTCCACTGCAGGGGATTCAATCAACGGTACAATTCGCAAAAGATGGAGAATATGGAGCAAGAGCAGGAAAGGCTCGCCGACTGCTATTAAAGTTGACTAAACGCGTTCTAGGGGACGGGATGGCGGTGCAATAAAGAAGCCCTTGCTGGCCTGGGCCTGTCAGTGTGAGGATCTTTGTGGACACCGAGGGAGAGGCGGCTCAGGCGCAGGGCTGGAGCTTCAAATATAGGGCAGACGAAGCAGAGCAAGAGAGGAAAAAAAAAAAAAAAAGGAACAGCACCATCAGGCATCTCGTAATCGTCGCAGCCACATTCGCTTGCCTTTGTTGTCTCCTCAAGCTGATTTGAGGAATCCTGCTGCCTTATTTCTTCAAGTGGCTTGGCGCCAGGTGAACACGAGGACAAGTGCAGAGGGGACGATGATTCTGATACGAGTGACCCCGTGTCCTCAAATCTTAACTTAGGTAGGGACATACATTACTACTACATAGCTCCAGATTTCCGAGGTTGGAGTATGACGACCAGGTCAGTTTATACACAAGCCTACCGCTGCGATGTACTGTGACCATATTCTGGGATTTGAGGCTTCTTCCGCTCAAGCTTGCGGAAAGCTGTCGCGAGGTGGAAATGGGAAATCAAGTGCCCCTCCCCTCAGCCTCGCTATAAATAACCTCAACGGCCAAGGCTACCGCCTATGTATGGGGAACATTAAGCGGCCTCCCAACCAGTCCGAATTTGAGCTTTAGGAGAAGGAATATCGGCATTCGCAAGTGCTCATTCAAGGCGAAAGTACTTGATCTGACGCTTGTGGTTCCGCTCGTCTACCTACCCAGAATATAGCTACTAAGTACTGTAGGACCTGATGTATTTTGGTAATACATATGTACTGGACCCTGGATCGAGGCTCTTGTGGTAGTGAGCCATGCCTTGAAGCTGAGTAGCAACTGTCTACTATGCACCTAGTTATGCTGTGAAATACTCTGGTCCTGATCATTCGATTAGAACTCAGCCCGCCGTTGCATTCATGTGGGCGCCCTGCGGAACCATGCCAGGCACAATTATCTGCTTACATCTCCACATCTGCTATACTGGATGTATCCAAACCACACGCTGGAACCTCCAAATCCTCGATAACTCGTGTCTCTGCTTTACTAGTCACGCAATCCATGGCGTATTTTGCAGGTATATATCTCGCCTGTGTCTATTTGGCTAAGACTCGATCACGCAATTGTGCCATTGGCGAGCTACTGTTCTTCCCCGCATATATTTACCGACCCCTCCCATCACCACCGGAGAATTGCGATATCCTCTGAGAATGAACTGGAGTCTCTGCTCCTCATTCTTCTACTCGTAGTTATCTGCTTGTACCTCAATAAAGCACCATGTCAGGCCCAGCGCAGTTCCGCTTCGAAACCCTACAACTTCATGCGGGGTAAGTATACTACACAGGTGCCGTCGGTCAAGGTTACTAGGTATCCTGCTTGTACTGACAATCCCAAAGTCAGGAACCAGACCCCACCACGAATTCCCGTGCTGTTCCCATCTACGCGACAACCGTGAGTCAATACCGGCTTCCTTACTGGCGATATTGCTGAATATCCATAGTCATACACCTTCAATGACTCCGCACACGGTGCTAGGCTCTTCGGGCTCAAAGAATTCGGCAACATTTACAGCCGAATTATGAACGTAAGCAAACACTGAACCTTGTTTTCCATGTTCGTACTGATAGAACATACATCCAGCCCACGGTCGATGTATTTGAGAAGCGTATCGCTGCGCTTGAGGGGGGTGTTGCTGCGGTTGCTGCCTCCTCTGGCCAGGCTGCCCAATTCATGGCAATTTCTGCCCTGGCGCACGTGGGTGACAATATCATATCCACCAGTAACTTATACGGTGGCACGTACAACCAGTTCAAGGTTCTCTTCCCGCGGCTTGGAATCAATACGAAGTTTGTACGGGGAGACAAACCGGAGGACATTTCGGCTGCTATTGACGACCGCACCAAGGCCGTCTACGTTGAGAGTATTGGAAATCCCCGTTACAACGTGCCCGACTTTGAGGCCATCGCGAAAGTCGCTCATGAGAAGGGTGTCCCCGTCGTGGTGAGCTCCGCTAAACCTCTCCGTATCTCCAATGCAGCCGTCTAACTCGCGGAACTCTCAGGTCGACAACACATTCGGTGCAGGTGGCTACTACGTCCGGCCTATCGATCACGGCGCGGACATAGTTGTGCACAGCGCAACCAAGTGGATTGGTGGACACGGTACAACTATCGGAGGCGTTGTCATTGACGGCGGCAAATTCGACTGGGGCAAGAACGCTACGCGTTTCCCGCAGTTCACACAACCATCCGAGGGCTACCACGGACTGAACTTCTGGGAGACCTTCGGTTCCATCGCCTTCGCAATTCGTGTGCGTGTCGAAATCCTGCGTGATCTCGGCTCCGCCCTAAACCCCTTCGCCGCTCAGCAGCTCATACTGGGTCTAGAGACTCTAAGCCTCCGAGCCGAGCGTCACGCAACCAATGCCATCGCCCTGGCTAATTGGCTAAATGAGAATGAGCACGTAAGCTGGGTTTCCTATCCCGGCTTAGAAGAGCATCCCAGCCACGATAACTCCAAGCGCTACCTGAAACGTGGCTATGGCGGCGTCTTATCCTTTGGTGTTAAGGGTGGCGCAGCCGTAGGTAGCCAGGTAGTGGATAACTTCAAGCTCATTTCCAATCTTGCAAAGTGAGTGACTTATTAAAGTCCTGTCGAAACCTCTGGCACTTAGATATCGTCTTATCTAACCGGTTCACAGTGTTGGGGACTCCAAGACACTCGCAATCCATCCCTGGACCACAACCCACGAGCAACTGACAGAACAAGAACGTCTAGATTCTGGAGTCACCGAGGACGGCATTCGTATCTCTGTTGGTACCGAGCATATTGACGACATAATTGCTGACTTTGAGCAATCTTTTGAATCTAGCTTTAAAGTTGTTCGGAGCGCTTGATATATCAGACAGGCACTGGTAGACGAAAGGCGACATAATCAATCTTACCGGAGGGTATATAGATAGCTATAATCAAACCTATATTTTATAGCCTCAGGTTAGATATCTGCTCATCTTGCCATACTAGTTCTATCACGGCTGAGACTGATTGTTAGGTTTTACCCCCTTCGCTACTTACGAGAGACAACGGAATAGTACACAGGCAAGGCGGATTAATAGGCTTTTTTTTTTCCAACTGAACCAACCCAAGAAACAAGATATAGATACCCATTGAACCTAGCTAACCGACGGGGAAAGTACGTA